>NXFV01001369.1:0-15876 GCA_002803225.1 Gamarada debralockiae | reverse complement strand
GTTGGAGTGTGAACTGCCTGAAGAAAGAAGAGTACAAGTTGCGCGCATCGCACGATATTTATGATAGTCCTGCATCACGTGTCTGCGCCACGTGCGCATAGACCATAAAACCCCACTACAGGACCCTTCATATAGTATACGGAAAGAAGGCCTGGCGCGCAGCTACAAGAAGAAGCATAGTATCAAAAACCTCATACACCCTACATAAAGTCTAGATTTGAACCCTATAGAGGCCTGCTGGAATATTATAAAGCAGAGATTACAGCGTAGGCTATTTCACTCTAAAGAGGATATTAAAGCAGCTATTCAAGACGAATAGGACAAAATCACTATAAAGGAGATACGGGATCGTATCAAGGACATGCCTGGACAATGCACAAGGGTCAAGAATAATAGTGGAAAGCCTATTAAGACTGCCAAATGGTAATTCGTTGGAGTAATTAGAATAAATAATCGATGTCAACACCCCTTGAATTCTGGTGATATGGCCCGTGCGTAAATTAGCCTGTCACCCACTGGTGCTCTCCTTAGACCCTACATTAAACACGCTCCTTACTCGGGGTCTCTTAGCAGACAACAAAGTAAATATCATTATCGGCGTACTTACGATCGTCATTGATTTTCTCTTAGCCATCATCGCGTGGGCTACATGGCGGCTCACTCGAGACCGTCGATACCGTCACAACAGGCATGGACATGGACATGAAAGTATGCCCCTCTCTTTTGACAGCCAATCAAATTCCTTTCTTTACAGACTTCGACATCCTTTGTCCACTTTAACTCTCCTTCCAATTTTGTCTCGTCTCACGTTACTAGCTTTTCTTATAAGAATAGCTTCTCTTACTTCAGCTCCTTCTCTTCTCTCAATTCTCAATTCTCACAAATTTGGAGCCACTTGGAACTTATTACATGAATAAGGCTAACAATGATATTATAGGTCCTTCTACCGAAGACATACCACTCAGTACCCTCCCATCACCGGGCCCAAGACTTGGATATGAATTGGCTCTGAGATTTGGGAGAAATGGTTGACTTCGTCTCTCTGTTGTTTTAGGTATGAGTGAGGGGGACCATTGTTAAAAATTGCTTCCGCAATACAATGGCAAAAGTTTCTAATTAAACACAAAATGGACATAACAATGGGATTATGACTGATCTACTCATAATGTTGACTCTGAATTATGAGTCGAAGCAATGGTTAGGTTGTAAACAAAGGCAGAGGATGAAGATCGACACTGGAAAGTTGACATGGATCAAAGCTTCGGTGCCAAACTACTGGGTTCGATTTGGGTAACAAGTTATTTGTCTTGTATCTTTAGTCATTCAGCTCTCGTTTAATTGAAGGACTGCAACATACCTTAAGATGGTCGTGTACCTAGTCAAAATACTTGTAGAGAGCTTTTAGCTTTAGATTTATTCGCGGAAAGGGTTCTGAAAATGGTATTTCTTGTCATCGGAGAGCCTTATGATAGGACTGTATCACTTTTCCGATTAAAAGTTCTCCACCACTGCCTCAGTCAGGGTTCAGTCAGGGTTTCAGCCTTGTGAGATAGAAGCCAGAAAAACAGCCGGGAAACGCACCTGAGATGTATTGGAATAGAAAGCTAAGTATTACACAAGAGGGCGGGGACTACTGGCGTTATGTGAACTCTTGCGGCACAGACGATCAAGAAAGGGTAACTTTCCATTGGAAAATGCCTGCAAACTTTGGTGGCTTGCATTAGTCACAATAACTTAACGGCATGGGTTATTTTCTCGACAGGGACGTATTCCCTTGCTATCAGTTACAAGCCTATCCGCATAAGTCCGTGTTTTTAGCGACCCTTCAGGGCCTGATTTCGTTGATTTTGGCCTTATCCCGGCCAAGTGACCGATTTTAATTTATTCCTACAAAATAACTATGAGTTATTCTTATATAACTTTAGATGACGAAAGACAAAAGGCGCTAAATAAGACTGAGAATTGAACTTATATATTTATATAAAGAATTGGTTAAGTTAAAAATTTCTTTAGGGCCCTTTGCCCCTAAAAACACGGACTTATGCGGATAAGGTCGTTAAAGTGTTTGCATTAGCTTCGCCTTACGGTCGTGTGGTTCCCTTGGCTATCAGTTAAAGTGCTTGCATTAGCTTCACCTTGAGGTTGTGTGTTCCCTTGCTGTCAGTTAAAGTGCTTGCATTAGCTTCTCTTTTGGATTCGAATCCCATTCATATCCTGTTCCGGAGTAGTCAATATACTCTCAAATCATCGTCACACTCTTTCCACATTAACTTAAACCCTTCGTCCCCCCCAAACATGCTACAACCAAAGCACTACCCACGAAACTCAATTCAATAATCCCTCCTCTCAAAAAGTCCAAAATCAATTCCCAGAACCAATATCTGTTTCCCAATGGGTGCGTAAGCGAAGCGAACCATCTCCCCCTGATCAAGCCTCCTTCCTGTTTTCAGCCTTGCTTACTAATGCATCTTCCCTCCCAAAGAACCAAACTCAATCAAGATCCTGACTCGAGGTCTCTCCGCCGACAACAAAGTCAATATCATCATCGGCGTGCTCACGATCGTCATTGGTTTTCTCTCAGCTATCATTGCTTGGGCTACCTGGAGACTCACTCGAGATCGCCGCAATGGCCATCGCCTATATGGACATCAAAGTACGTTCCAAGGTTACAGCTTCTACCCCAAATCCTATTCTCACTACCCTTCGGATGATTACCAACTAATTCACCTCTGAGCAGGTCCGCCGATTGACTCGGACTCGACCCCTTTCACTACCCTTCCATCACCAGGACCACGGCTCGGATATGAGCTGGCCTTAAGATTTGGGAGGAGCCTTTGAATTGGCTCTGCGGCTGCGTGTTTTGGCGTTGGTATCCAAGGGATATGGGATGGAAATGGACACTTCTACTGGCCGGAGTAAGGGCAGAAACAGATGAAAAGGGAAAGGGAGTTCTGTAATGGATTTCAGACAAATAAATCATATATACCCGTTCTATCGTTTGTCGTTACCTATATAGTACTGTACCTCCTAATTCCGTGCCCTCAAAATGTAATATACACTTAACAAGATTGCCGTCGTTTTCCCGTCCACGTGGAGCCTTAGGAAATCTTACAACAACCACCCAGGTTCTCGCAGCATTGCGGATAGCTCGGCCGGGGGGGATAACCGGACTGTTTCGAAGTTTTCGTCGCAACAGCAGCTGCAGAGCCACCAGATGCCGCGTACGTGAGAAGGATATTGGATGTGATTGGTCAGCGTGGTTTTAGTGAGGGTGTGATGCTCAGTCATTGGTGGTCGCATCTCGTACAGTATGCTCTGAAGGCCTGTGTAGATCTTTCGGGCTAATCGATTAGGGGCATGCATGCCTGGGATATGCGACCAGTGACGAGGTAACAAATAAAACTGCAGGGCATATTTTGACGACCTCACTACGTGAAATACTTTCGTACAGCGCGCAACAATCTGACCTTTTTAATCTGTGCGCCTCTTGATGATTGGGGCCAACCAATAGAGACTCAGGATTTAGCTGGACTTTACTGTAATAGGTTTAAATAGCTCGTTGAAGCTCGGACAGAAAAGGTCAGATTGTTGCGTGCTGTACGCAATCTAATTTTTTCTCCGCAAAAGACGCAAACCAATGGGCCCCTTATTTACCAAAAAAAGCCTAAGACCCAAAAGAACACTGGCCAACTTTCGAGGTATATAGTCACTACTCACGAACTCTCTGCCTCCTAAATTGTTGACTTATCAATTTCATTCAAGAAGGTTTACTGACCATACGTACCGACTTCAAGATCTCAATGAATAGACTCCAAAATTAAACAAGAGCTATGGGTACGTAGGCGAAGAACCATCTACCCCTGAACAAGCCTCACCCTTGCTTACTAATTACCATGACTAGGGCTCTCGGCGGACAACAAAGTCAACATCATTATCAGGGTTCTTACTATCGTAATCGGAATTTTGAGCGTGATTCTGGCTTGGGCTACGTGGAGACTGACTGCCATTCGACGGAGAGAGGGTCATCTAAGTGTGTTAAATTTTCAAGAATTTCAGGTTTCGGATTTTGCTAAAACATGAAGGTCCACCTCTGGAATTCGGGCCTCTGCAGGCTTTACCTCAACCAATCCGCTGCCTTGAATATGATTTGGCAGTGAGATTTGGGAGGAGTGGTTGATTTATATTGGTTTGGAAAGGATGTCGGAACTTCGGAAGCAAATTTATGCAAACTGATAGTGACAGGACATCGGAATTGGATGATGTTTAATTTCCCTGTCTCCTCAGGGGAAAGACACCAATTACCAAAGTGCTTTCAGCCTTGCCGTACACCTTCGACCATGCCGAGATATGTGAGTTGCTGGCTCCTCCTGACCTTTGGACTCGGCACCCTCGTAAACTTGGCCGCCATTACGACGGTCCTATGGGTGACACAAGGTTCCCATCTTTGCCTCCATATTGTAAATTGGTTTGAATCTTGACCATCCTAATTTTTACGAGTACACTTTAATCCCAGTCTGCCTGGAGTCTGTGGTTTGCAAGCTTGACCATCAGCACGTTAACGGCTCTACGTTCACTATTTTAGAGTTTATTACTTAACTCGTGCGGCTGGCAAGTGACTTCTTTCGATGTTCCACAGATTCAAACCAACCACAGTAATTACGGAGAAAATACGTGAGGTTCGGATTACGTAGACATACGCCCAAAACGGATATTTGGGTAGAATGCTTTCTGAGTCTACAGCACAGCAAAACTTCTCTTTTGGATAGATAATTATTTCGCCATTCTATGATAGGATAGCATGAGTTATGCAAACTGGTCTAAATGTATTTAATACCTTAGTGTAGTATGATTTGATGCTGGTTGGGCGTTCTTTGGGAACCCTAAGTAACATTCTATTTTGGGTATAATGATTTTTGCTGCGGGCTTCAACTGCGAAGTTTAGCTGCAAAGTTTGGGAGGTTTTTATCTGCGAGGTTTGGACGATTTGGTGGGAGGTTTTGGCTGGGAGGTATTGTTTTGGAGGTTTTGTACTGGCTGGAGGTTGGCTTGGAGGTTTGGCGTTTTCTGCCTCAACCCTCCCCTTCGTCGCTCACCGTCATTTCCAACGCAATTCCTGACAGGGATCCGTCCATTGCGCCGACACGCCGTCCAAATCTTAATTAGAGGCATCACCATCGTAACAGCCAATCAGGCTTGCATGGTACAGTTCAAGCCGCGTTTAGCCAAAGTGTCGGTATTGGGGGCAGGAGACGCAGTCCTAGGACTGGTGGATCGTGGGGGTTTTGATGGGTGGATGTGTGGAGGTTTCCTTAACTGGTGCGACCTAGACGAGGCTCTCCTGTTTCGGTTCCTTCCGAGAAGAGTATAGTGTATCTGAGATTGTGGCAGGGGAGTAAATAGAATGCTCGTCGAATCCATTACCGCGCGTCCACGACAAATGACAGCCGGTTCCGACCCACTCGCTACGGGGTGCGATCGGACTGTGGGGCGAGGGAAGAGTATTGCCACCGTAAATAAACTTTGGACTAGTTGAAGTCAAACTGATAAACGAGAGATCTGTCGGAGAAGACACACTACTCTCGGCAATCTTCAAGGCTATCATATATATAGTCGCTATTCACGAAGTCTCTGCTCCCCAAAATTCTTAGCTTATCAATTTCATTCAAGACGGTTTACCGATCGTACCTACCTCTCGACTTCAAGATCTCAATCAACAGTATTCAAAATCAAACAAGAGCCATGGGTGCGTAGGCGAATCATCTTCCTCCGATCAAGCCCCAGCCTTGCTTACTAATCTCCCCTCTCACTCTCCTCAGACCCCACATTAAACAAGCTCCTTACTCGAGGTCTCTCAGCAGACAACAAAGTAAACATCATCATCGGCGTGCTCACGATTGTCATTGGTATTCTCTCAGCCATCATCGCGTGGGCTACATGGCGGCTCACTCGAGACCGTCGACACCGTCACAACCAGCATGGACATGGACATGGACATGAAAGTATGCTCACCTCTTGTCACAGCCGATTAAATTCCTCTCTCCACGCACTTTGACATCCTTTTGTCTACTTCAACTCTCCTTACAATTTCGTCTCGTCTTATATTACCGGCTTTTCTCACGAGAATAGCTTCTCTCACTTCAGCTTCTTCCCTGCTCTCAATTCTCAATTCCATCACAACGCTGGAGCCACTTGGAGACTCGTGACATGAACAAGGCTAACAATGATATCATAGGTCCTTCTACTGAAGACATACCACTCACTACCCTCCCATCACCGGGCCCAAGACTTGGATACGAACTGGCGTTGAGATTTGGGAGGAGCCTTTGAGTTCAAGTTTGGCGAAGGCGTTCGGAGGATGGAGCACAGGACAGTCAACCGGACACTTGTTTGGCGAAGGGAGTACAGCAAATGGACAGAAAGAAAAGGAAAGTTTGCGTAACGGAGTTCATGCAAATAAATCATATATGCCCGTTCTATCCTGTATCGTTACCCATATGATACAGTACCTCCCAATTTCCTGTTCCCTAAATATATTATATACTTGTTCGAATGTCGTTGTTTCCGTCCATATAGAGCCGTATCCTCGAATCCGTTTCCCATTTCATCGTTGCTTCCTTATATCAACTCTTCAGACGTTGGTAGTCTTATTCTTCCCCCTCCTCAAACTCCCAAACCGTCTCTTCAACCCTTCACCTACTCTCCGTCCCGTAGTATTACTCCTCCTCACACTACCCTCAACCTCCTCAAGCCTCAACGCACTCGCCGTCCCTTTCCCAACTGGCTCCATGCCAACATTACTTCCACTCGCGCTGCGTTGACGACTAGCTTCCTGTCTGCTTCTCGGCTGCATTTCATATGCTGAGTTGCCGTCGGATAGGACTCCGCGATGGGTGTTTTTCTCGTGTTCTTTCAACGCTTTTTCGATGGAGAAGGAGGGCTCGCCTTTGCCTTTGTAATCGTCTGGGAGATATGTCTTGTCTTTGGTTAGTGGGGAGGGAAAATGGGAGGGGGAAGGGAACGTACGACGTGATCCCATCTCTTGTAAGCTCCGCCTGGAGCATCAGGCTCTCTCATTAAATCTGCACCTTCCTCGTAATCCATTGGGCGTCCATCTAATCCCGCCATTCCCGGTGGGATAACGGCCGTTCCCTGCAACGGGACGTGTTTATCCAGCGCATCTCTAATATTCTCCCTCGGCGTAGCCTTCAAAGCCTCGTTATTCGTGCCTCGTACAGCCTCAACAGGCGAGGACTTATAGTTTGTGTTTCGTGCCAACAGCGTAGCGTCGTAGGGACCCTCATGATGATATGCTCCTCCAATAAACGATCTGTCCAACACATCAATAGTGTCAGCTCCTGGCATGTGTCTCTTCTTCAAGTGCGGTGCGCGGTCAGCCGCTTTGGCTTCCTTGCGCAGTTGATCGAGAGGTCGGTGCGACATATCGCCTGGAAATCGCTCGCCGAGTGAACTGCCTCTGCGTCTTTCTTTCCCGTTTCCAACAGGTTCGTCGATGCTTCGTCTGCTTGGTGCGGCGTTAGGATAGGCACCGAAAGCAGTTTGTCGGTGATTCGGAGAATAAGGATTCGATGGATGGAAGGAGGATTGCGTTGGGCTTGCAGAGCTTGGTGGCGTAGGATAGACGCTTGCTGAAACTCTTTTCGAGTCTGAAGTGCTTCTTGAATGGTCTGCTGAGGTTGATGTCACTGCCGGTCCTTTGGATGTTGATGCCGCTCGTGAGACCGGTGCAGAGTAGAAATGCGTTCCTGGACCGGTTTCCTGGGAGGGTTCAGGTGCTGTTAAAGGGTCGAGGAGATATTTGGTTGCCTGTTCTGAGATCAGAAATCATGCTTTTAATCGTTGATCGTCAGGCTTGATATCAAGCTCTGATCCTTGCAGTTGAGCTGTGTCGGGTAACTAACTTACCCAATGCTTGTCCTCCGAGGATTCCATTTTCGGTCGATCTGTATGGTCTGATGTTTTCGAGTAACGTGATGGTTCTTCAGATGGTATCAGGTAAATGGATACTTGGATGAAACTTGTCGTCTGGTGAAGTTTCGAAGGAGTTGTAAGCTTGAAGAAGCTTCTTGGGAGCCCCGGGGGATTGTATGTTCGTTGTTGGTGTGTTGTCGTACGCAATGCGCCCAGGGACCTTTCATCCCGGAGTGCAGCGATTGCACAGACAGCTGTGATACGTCATTCCACCCCTGCAAAAAGTGGAGAAGGAGCGGATGCAGCGGACAAACATCAGACGAATCCAGACCCCAACTCCCCGTTCTTTCCCCATTAAAACTCTACTTAGCCTCTTCGGTACTCCTTTGTTGACGCGGATTTGACCCACGCTGACGTGATTTTGGATTTCAAAAGAATTTAACGTTTTGCAACGACGAATCCGAGTGGCTGAGATTGGATGAAAATAGAAGCGGCAGGCTAGCTCGATGCCAAGCTTTGGGCACCGACGTCTGGGAATCGGCAGAACGTGACAACATCATCCTTCCTGAAGCTATCCGTCGTTGGAGATAGGATGGCTCTAGTCGATTATGCTTCATCTGATGAAGATGAGGAAGAAGTCCAACCTACAATTGATCCGAATGCCGCGAACTTGAAGCGCAAACGCGATGATGAAAGTTCTTCAGAACTTCCTCCTTTACCATCCAAATTCCACGATCTTTACGCGTCGACAACGAGAGTCAGTACTAGAGATGACCCTACTTTGCATGGAGGACGGAAGAGGGTGACTCCTCATGTCGAGGGCAATTGGCCGACTCATATATACATCGAGTGTATGTCTTGATTTCACTTTCAAACTTTGCGCAAGGGCTGCCGCTGACTTGATCGAGGGTGTCCTGCGACTGCAGAAAATGGATCATTGACTACATTGATCTCCAAATTGAAAGAGAAGATATCTGCAGAAGAAACTGATATCAATTCTTTCTTGACCAGTGACCTCGGTGCTCCCCTACCATTGCACATCAGCCTTTCACGCCCGATTGGCTTGCCGACGGAGAGGAAGGATGCATTCGTTGCTTCGCTGGAGGAAGTTGTCAAGTCATCTGGCATTCGACCGTAGGAACCCCCTTTCCAAACTCCATACGGTCACGTGCTTACAAGCCAGATTCGACATCACATTTTCCGGTCTCGATTGGGTCCCCAATTTCGAGAAGACGCGCTGGTTCCTCGTCCTGCGCCTCAACCAACCAGAACTTAATGGCCTGAACAAGCTTCTCTTCATCAGCAATAAAGTTGTTCAAGAGTACGACCAACCTACTCTTTACGCGAAGCTCCCCGATTTCGAGGACAAGATCGTGAAGAGGAGTAGCAGAAAGAAAGTCAAGGGAGGCCAAAATATAAGGCGAGGCTCAGAATCTAAGATGGATTGGAGTGACATGCAGGAAGTGTCGGATGCGTTTCACATCAGCATTGCCTGGGCGCTGGAGCGCCCCAACTTCGAGCTTCTAGCTGCTACCAAGTCTATAGTGGCTGATGGATTCGAGGATTTCAAGAATATATCTTTCAGAGTCGAAGAGATGAAGGCGAAGGTTGGAAATGTGGTGACGAATATCCGCCTGCCGAGGAAGGTTATTGAAGGGAAAGCCTTGTGGGGAGAATGATGTTCGAGAATTTTAGCTGGCTAGTATTGCCTCATGTGGTCGATGAAAGCGTTACATCCTCTAGGAATTGTGCTCCTCCAGTCAGCACTGAAGGATCAAATGCACCGCTACGAACAACATCACATCAATCAAGCGTATGGTTCTTGGCCAATTATTCGTGTTCGAGTTCGATTGCTTCTCACAATTTGTCGCCTTGCGCCCGAAAATATCGAGTTGGTCTACATCCTTGTGATGTGCGTCCCGGTTATCTGCTTCCAAACCCGCGTCAATCCTCAAAGCTACCCAGGTTGCAACCTCGAATTACTCAGGTGAGCTTAACATCTAAGGCCTCAGAACCCTTCTCGTACTTATCCAAAGCTGGACTATCCCTGTATTTTAGAGATTTTCCGTCCAGCTCGAAGGTCACTCATCATCAAGTTGCCGGTCTGGCCAATGGTAGTTGTGCATCAGTTTGAGTCAAGTTTGGCAACGATGAGTTTGATTTGCGAAGATACTCGAAAATTTTGGCAGGCCAAGGTCTACAACAATTCCACCATCACGAACGCCATTATCACCGCCTAGCCCCTCCTCGTGTATCGTTGTGCGATATCTCTCTCTTCTAGTTATGGATGGAAGCCGACCCCCAGCGTCACCTCATAGTCCGCATGGTTTCCTGCGATAGGTTGAAGTTCGATATCGCGAGGCAGGACTGGCACCAGTTAGCTACATCAATAGCAGCATGGAATTACTGGCCATCGTCTTGAGGTCCATGTCCGGCCAGTGTCAACGGTTGCCCTTCTACATTGCCCAAGCCAACAAAACACTGAGGATGCTAAGTATAGACGCGAGTACGCCGAAGATGATGTTGATTGTGTTGTCTATTGAGAGGCTACGAGTGCTAATGCTCGTAATGGGAGTAGCAACGACGGTGTGTTCGTCTGTGGTGATTGTCGAAGTCTGCGTGAACTGAGAAGGCTGAGGGTCATGGTGCTCAATGGAACCGTTAAACAATTAGACCTTTATGACCAAAGGCACCGACAGGAATCAGCAATAAGCGACAAGGCTGCGTCGTAGCTAACCTCGTGGAGTAAGGGTTGTGAGTCACAATGTCAAGTATAAAGGCACTTAGCAATATTATGTCAAGTTTGAAAGTAGCGGACGTCCCATCATAAGTAGGAAAACACGGTGTCGTGCTGAGTCTTGATATGGACTCTCCTTTCTCCCTTTGCCCATCCAGGGATTGTTGCGACGAGAGCTGGGGCCTCTAGCGTCATTCTAGTTCGGGCCAAGGCCTGGCTAGACTGAAGGTTAGATGCACGTTTCCCTCCGCTTCTCTTCGACCTGCTTGATATTGGTCGTGCGGTCTGAGCCAATTATCCTGCTAGCGGTGAGTTCCTGCAGAGGCAGAATCAGGAGTGGCGTCGATATTGCCCACAAAGGGAAAATATGTTGGAGGACGTTTCCGAAATTAGTAAGCCACCCAGACACCGGAGATAATTAAAAACCGTCGTCACTGCTTTCTACATATTCTCATAGCATAGAATTTTTGCGCAGCGATGCACGAGATACAGTACCCCCCAGAATACCCCTCCCTCGTCTCTGCATTGCTTCTACCTACCTTGCAAACTCTACCATATCGCCTATCATTGGTAGGCGAACCGTCATTTCACCCACCTTAATCACATTACCAACGGATCTTATCACAACTACTTTGCTGCGCCGTATCATAACAGAACTGACGGTCTGGTACGTTCTGCTCCTCCTCCTTCCATCCTACCCTCAATATTTCCCAATCGTTCTATTACTTGCGATAGTGTAGGTTTACGGAAATATTCCCTAGCCTCGGCGTAGCTATCCAAACCCTATACCGGAGTACCGTGCTTCGGCGCTAACGAGTCGTGCCCTTGTCCCTCACCCAACAAGCTTCCATCTCAGAATTTGCCCAACCTATTTTGGAATTTACTCTAGAAACGCTCGCAGGAGCTGCACCGCGCTTCGCATACACTCCAGATTCTGGAAGAAAGCCTGTCCTCGCTCGCAGATCCCGCAGGGACCAGGTAGCTTCCTAAATTAAGGTAATGATCTTGTTTTGTACTCTCCCCCCCCTAAATGAAAGTTTAATTTTTGGCGGGTGGCACAGCCGAAAATTTAACCTTCATTCCGGGGGGGAGAGTAGCTTTCCTCCTCCGGTTCTCTCACCAATGCCGGGCATATCCCGCGCGCCGCCTCACTCTCCACGATAGGCAAACCGTCCTCTGCTGGGTACTCGCTGATCTCCTTTCAATATCTAGACTTCTTCTTATGAAACCCAGTCCCGGTACCGTCCCCCATTATTTGCCAAATCCCATTATTTGCCAAATCTATTTGGTGGCCTGTGCTTTCAGGCTTCAATTCTTCCTTACTGGTTCGCGTTTTATCCACTCGAGTTCCACCACTATATCCTCCGCTAAGGATATCTTTCCAACCCTTCAACGGAAAAGTCGTAGACGCTCTGCTGGATATTGTCGGCGACGCCAACTTCGAAGTTCCATCTACATAGGCAATCATTAACACCCAGCCTTTTCTAATCGTCAACAATATATGAAGTCGCTAAGCATGAAACCTATTCTCAATCCCGCTCTCACTACTCGCGATCTTTCGACAGACAACACTATCAATGTCATATTCGGGATTCTCGCCGCTATTCTGGGAATTCTCAGCATACTTCTTAGTTGGTGGGCAATAAGGAAAGGGACACGAAGAGTCGAGGGTCGCGGACCTCGAGATGACAGTAAGTTAAGTGTTGGAGCTTTATTTTGGGTTCTGCTAAAGATTCTTAGCTTTGCCATACGACGTCGAACTTCAGCCAATTGCAGGAACTCATGCAGATTTTGGACTTGAAGCACCGTAACTCTGGCTTTTTCGTTGGAGATGGCCATATAGATGAGGTCGCTGATGAATTCGGGCACAATTTTCTTTTGCGGCTGCTGAGCGAGACTGGGACAATTGTATATCAAGAGTCCAGAGCGCGGACTTGTTAAAGTGGACCTTGTCTACTAAAACAGCATTCATCACTTGCATCCCCTGCCTCAACTTCCACATTTGCTCTCAGGCAAGCTCCTACCGACTTCCCCACACTCCTCCCTTTCCGTTTGTGGTAACTGTCCACGTGACTCCAATCCCGGCCATCACAAACATGGAGAGGGTCAGGTTGAGGAAAAGTTGCTGCAAAACTTGTGGCGTCCACTAATACAAGACTGTGACAACATCCTTTCGTATCTTCGAGTTTGTAGAGAACCTTGCCGAGCTTGCGGCAACGTCGGTCTCCCGTGATGTAACCTCAGTGCACAAGGCAGCAGTGGCTCAATCTTCCAGCAATTCCATGCCACGAGAATATGTAGAAAGCAGTAATGACCGTTTAGAATATCTCAAATTTGTTAGAACCTCTTGTACATATTAATTAGCAATCACACCGCAAATCATAATTACTCCTACGATCCTTGTCGTGGTTGTAGCAGTTGGTCTCGTAAGACACGACCCCAGAGCATCACGGTGGTTGAATCGCCGTAACAATTCCATGCCACGTGAATACGTATGAAGCGATCGAATATGCTTGGCATTTTGGATTTCTCGACTAGGATACGGATAAGGATACTTGCCCGTTCTCCGGATCGATATCACTCCCTGGGATACTGTCAGTGCATGGAGTGATGTCGATCTGGAGAACTGGCAAGCATCGTATCATAGGAAAGCATTTCTAGAATTGTGTATCAATTTCAAGCATGAGAGTCGAACATTGCATTCGCATGTCGAAGTCGTTCGTTTCACCCGTTGCGACGAAGCTCTCGTGCAAATCCTCATGACTACGACCGCAGTGCAGCAGTGGCTCAATCGTCCCAACAATTCTATGCCACGAGAATATGTAGAAGCTGTAATGACCGTTTAAGATATCTCCAATTCGCTGGGTCATTTTTCTAGGCAGTAACTGGCAAACAAGTCGCAAATCATAAGAGAGCCTTGCCGTGCGACAGCAGAGTCGATCAGGATACTACGTGACTGTTGGGGCTAGACGAGCTGAGGGGCTAGACGAGCTGACAGGCAGGACGACGTCGCAAAGGAAGAAGACTTGAAGCTGGATCGGAAATCGACGGCCTTGAAGGGCAGGGTGCGAGTAAGGATTTGGCCTCGTTGGGTACAATTAGGTTCGTCGGTTGGTCTTGGTTCGTTCCTCGTCCTGTTCGTATACAAAACGTCGTAGGTTGCCCAGATGCACGGAACTGGTTTGTTATAGTAGTACTGTAAAGGTGGGACGGGGGACACCCAAAAAGGTAGCAGAAAGGAAGGAGACTGCCGAACCCAAGCCTCCCGACCACATGGTTTCCCGTGGAGCGCAACTTAACTCGTCGTCGCCGTTACAAAGCAAAACACCTTTGCGCTGCTCAACATTTATTTCACCAAGAGTCAGCAGTACATAGATGATATGTAACCGTATCGAAGGATTCTCCAATTCACGATCAGTTATCTCAGGCGAAAGCGACGAAGTCGCAAACCTTTCTCATGGAAAATGGTAATCCTCATGGCATGGAAAGAGGCAAGTAAAAGGTAGCTTTGACTATCGTGTGGCTTTTCAGCAGCTTCTAGCCTTCTTCGCCTTGTTCTTCGCCATGCTTCTCTGTCAGATTTGCAGGCCTCCTGGTCGTGGTGGAAAGCCCCAAGCTACCAAAACCAAGCTTGACTGGGACGTCACCACGCTAATAAGGCTCTAAGAATATCAATCAACCTGGACCCTAGACCGTGCGAAGCTGGATTGAGATGGAGTCTGGACTGCCTGGCTCTCACTGCTGGCGAGCACCCTGGATAGTGGAAGTGTTTCAAGTGGAGACCTGTGTGCAGTGATTGACTGGACTGCCTGGTGAATACGGGTACAGTCCCACAGCCGCCAGTCCGCTTCTACAGTACTTCTCTAGCGCGCTTTTTTTTAAACTCGACTCCTCGTCTCGCCTACTACGAGAAAAAAGGTTTCTCGATACCCTAGCTGCCGCTGCTGACTACACTAGATCGTTTTGGGGGCCGAATTTGGGAGATTTGGGATATTTCCCGCGTTCGTTTCGTCCTTGTGACCGTGCGCACTATTCTTATTCTCACCCCAAGCAAGGAGAGCTCAGAGACGACTGGCTTGTTCGAAGATAATGCCTTTGGACAATTGGTGTTGATGTTGTTGACTGGGTCCTATGCCAGTGGACAGTGACAACGGCAAAGAGCTTCGATTCAGTTTTCAATCTCTCGCGGCTACCTGTTCACCAACTAATGTCAGCCACAACATTACTCTGGTATACTTCCGGAATACTACTTTGCCTATTCAGTGTATACCCCTATCAACAAACTCTTGTATCAATTAAGTAAAATATATGTACGGTACACAGGATCCAAGTCCAAATCAAGGGTCTGAACCACGAGAACTCTCTTGATTAGTCAGCAAGGCTGGGAGGCCGTTGCATCAGTAGACTTACATTGACGAGGAAGCCGTCTCGCTCTTGGAAACTGATATAGATGTAAATCGAGCACAATTTATCTTATCTCAGACTTCTCGTGTGTAACTTTGACGATATATTTTGGGGAGAGAATTAGATGCGAGAATTAGATCTCCTGAGTGGTGACCCTTGTATTGATATTCAGTTCGGCAATTCGTTCTAGGAACTTGTTATTGTTGCTGCTGGGATACTTGACAAAGTATTTGAAAATAATCACGAGTTCCAAGTAAGTCGATCTGTCACAAACGCTCATGAAATAGAGATCGACAATTTCGAGGGAAAGAGGACATTCATGAATATTTCTAGTCCGCCAGCTCTGCAGTAAGGCTGCGAGCCTGCACCCTGGTATCGAGGTTTGAAGACATGCATGAGTTGGAAATCCTAACCCCTGACATTCAAAAGCATAATTAAACCAATACGGTCCATAAAAATCTATATGCTCTATAATTCCCTATCTTCAGGGTTGTATCCCTAGTCTTTACGCCAGCTTACGGCAGAGATGGTTTTAAATTTGAGTTCTTTCAAAACGTGGCATGTGGGCATGAAAACTCGGGCTTAGTAGCCTATGGCTTCCTCGTTTAGTGATGGGTTCCTTTTGGCGCCGTCCAAGCCTTTCCATTGGCCGTCTCTTGGCTAATTCTTGACGATGTAAACTCGATCAGTAAACCAAGAATCAAGCTGTTAACGTCGTTTCCAAATCTCCCCGCTCAATTGGTAAAACTGCCTCCCCCCATGCCATAAACATCCAACCCCCCATCGTCGCTCACCGTCATTTCCAG
>NXFV01001368.1:0-198418 GCA_002803225.1 Gamarada debralockiae | reverse complement strand
ACAGGGATCCGTCCATTGGGCCGACAGGATCTACACGCCGTCCAAACCTTAATTAGAGGCATCACCCCGCTAGCATCATCGCATTCACGAGGCGCAGCGCAAATATATCGGAGGATCCCTGATGATGAGACACGGGTTCTGAAGGATTGAGAAGATTTTACCCCAGAACAGGGAAGGTTTGCTTTTTCTCTAAATTAAGTTGGCTGCATCTCAGGACAGATGGTGAATTTACTCGTAAAGAGAAGAGCCCGTGTTTGCGCTAATCCCGGATCTTCACCAAAAATTGGCGAAGTCCCTTGAGACGAGTGCCAAAACTCAATCCGGATCCCAAAGCTGATACCGTAATCGCTTTGCCCGTCCTACAAAACAGAACCCCATAGCATATTTCTAGATATATTTATCCTGCCCGCAAAAGTCTCAATACATCCTCAATAATTAGAGGCATCACTCTTGTAAGAACAAACCAGACTCGCATCATCGCATCAACGAGGAACCCCAAGCTTTTAGCGTTTTCTGTCTTCTCATTCGCCGCATTACCTATCATCAATGCATCGAGGCCAGAATAAATCCAATGCGCTTCTAGAAATCTTCCGGCATCAGCGCGCAGGCCGAGAGCTACTGCAGGTCATCCCGCTCCCGCTCATCGGAATCTATTCGACCTCCGGTGTCCTCGGACTGCCATCGTTTTGAGACCAACGACCCCAACGGCGCCAGTGCGTTCATGTGGACGTATTCAGGAATTTGTAGACGCATGGGCTCGGCTACTCAGAAGACAAGAAGCCATCAGAAACTGGTTACGTAAACATTCAATCCCTTAGTTTAGCTAATAACTTTATAAGAATTTCGAAAGCGTCAATCAAGAAGAGCTCCATCGAAAGATGACGCTTCGAGTTTCAGCATCGATGGGTAATAAGATACATAATCTCAATTATTGAAACTTATCAGAGTGCAGGATGCTCGCGTGGCGACTTGAGAAAGAGCTGGGTAGTTCTGACAGCCTTGCGATGCTTGTTGACAAGTCCTATTTTTCTCCTCCGTAAGCTACATGCAGCCTGACCGCCACCATACCTGTCAATTACGCAGACTTACATACGGCGTACATTGAACATTTAGAAGAGGAACAATTTACGGTATTTCCTAGTGCATTGTTGGATTGCAAGCAGTCTTCCATTGCCTGATACTTCCATTCCTTCTCATCACATGCGAGAAATCCATTTGATGTGGTAATTCATGACTTTGTATGGTTTCAATTTGGTGACGAGACCTAGTGGTCAGGTTGAGAGGCCAGGTCCCGAAGACCTCTGGGTGCCGGTTCATTGAAGTGATTGAGAATCAAATACGTGGGACTGCATGTCGAACACGATTTAACTGTAGCATACCAAGTTTATGAGACTGGGAGTCATGGAATATTTTGGGCTACGCAAACATGAAACTACGACCAGAAGATTCGAGGACTGTAGGAAATGGGACCTTTCGTTAATATGGATTGCTGAAGATGCTGATCTCGTGCTACATGTATTTTCTTTGGGTAAGTCGAGTTGAAGAACTGCAGACGAGAAGGAGCAAATCCACGGAAAGGATGTGGGGATTGTGTTTGGCAGATGAAGGTGATGACAGGATTGAGCGTGCTCGTCACCTCGTTCAGGAACGATGGCCGATGAAAATCATCTGCGATCCTAAACTTCGTCGCAGCGACGTCTAGTATTTGATAGGAAGACGGCCAGGAATTCTAGGCCTCGCGAAATTTTGAATCTAAGGGGCAGTGTTTATACTCGCACTAATATGTTAGTGGCGCTACTGCCCCTTTCCTTTCCTATTAGGAGAGATCCTGCCTCGACACTCATGCTGACGTCCCGCTTTGGATGCCCTGACCCGCTACTTTACTTCAATGACCGAGTTTTTTGTCGTACGTCCCTGACGCGCCGACACGCCTGCGCAGTAACATTTCCTTTTCTGCCAATCAATGAAATCTCTCACTCAGCACAAACTCGTGCATTGATGCAAGGCAACTCCTTCACACCCTCTTGGGGTGTATTGCGACTAATAGTTAACCACTCGTTTATGCGTTGCAAGCAGAAGCTGGGCGTGGACCGAGGAAGGCGATGTATAAGGACATCGGTCAGGATCTTACTTTAAGCTACCACGAAAAGGAGAATGAGATGGCTGCCGTCTTCTTCTGAAGAATATTGCATTCAAGTAATGCATATTCTTTTCATCGCCATGGTATTTGTGGGCTTCGATCCGGCGATGAAATTGGTTGGGCTAAACGCTGTGGTGGGCTATGCAGGAAGGGGATGGGTGACGGGCCTCACATCGATGGGAGGGCTATTGGATACATGGACCGGAATAACGAAGGGGAGATTGGGAAGAGCAGTGGGTATGTTGACGTGTATGAAACGGATAGGACAGTTACGGTGGACAGAAAGGGAAAGGGAAGCAGAAATGTACACCGGTCGTGCAGGCTTGTGGTAATGCAAAGGTAGAGGTGGACATGGGACTGGCAAAGGAAGAGGGGGTGGGGTATAGAGCAAAAGCTGGGCGTGGATTGAAAAAGCGATGTATAGGGATATTGAGTCTGGATTTTACTTTGGCTTGCCTTGGAAAGACGAATGAAGAGATATCTTCCGTAGAGGGTGAATTCAATCAACTGTGTTCACCAATGGTGTCCTTCTGTCTGTTGCTTCAACACTGCATTATTGGCTAGGGGACGAAAGATTGGGAATGAGAGTCCTGAGGGGTGGTGGATCTTGCTCTGTAGTGGCAAAGGAAAAGACTGTGGTGCTATGATTATAGGAAAATTTTAGGGCAGGGAATTTGCACACTGATTCACGCAACTCAGGCTGCACTTTGAGAGAAACAACTTGCGTCTTTCATCGTCCAGGGATATGGAACATATGAAACCGTTAAGGAAGGGGGGCGTTCTGTCTTGATATTAATTACCGCCGGCGATAGTGAATACTTTCCATATTTCCCTCACAAATGTCCCAGGCCCTTCCTGAGTATGGAAATTTCGTTCCTATTCATCTGCACCCCTCCCTCATAGCCGTATGGAAAGTCTGTCAATCGTCACTCCGCCAACACAGCAGCGATCACTCCCCGTTGTCACGGCTCATTGAACTGCTCGAAGCTCCAGAGCTTCAAGCCCAGGATCTCTGTGAGTTCCTGCAATTGGTTGAAGCTCGATGTCGTCTGGCAAAGCTAAGCATTCTTAATCAGTGCCTTTGGAATATGATAATTGGGAATAAATACTATCATCACGCGGGCCCCGACCCTCAACTCTTCTGGAGCCTTTCCACATTGCCCACGCAAGGACGGCGCTGAGAATCGCAAGCAGAGAAGCGACAATCCCAAAGACTATGTTGATTGTGTTGTCTGTTGAGAGGTCGCGAGAGCTGACGAGGGATTCCATCAGTATCTGAAGGAATTACAGGGTTCATCAGTAAGGCTGAGTACTTGGAGCGATCACTGTTACTGGGAAGAATCGCTAACCTGGAGAGTTTGTTCAACCAATTGGGTGTCAACAAAGTCCTGTAGTATTGAATAGGTGACTTATTTCGAAAAGTTGGAGTCAACAGCGATATATATACTGGTATACAATATCACCAATTCAGCCTGGGATGGTTCGTAAATAGCTGCTAGTTGCAACCAAACGGATTCTAACCTTCCCAGCCGCGTGGCCGAACAGTATTTGAATGCATCGCTCTCATCGATAGCAAGTAGCTTCCTAAACCATTGAAGCATGAATTGCTTGCTCGATGCCGTACATACTGGGTTTTCAAAGTATCCGCAGCATCGGTAATCGCTAGCAGAGTGCCTGTGCCTCTATGCTGGGGTCGTTGAGCCAATTGGAGCGCCTGTCTCTCTGCAGCTAGCCAATATTGGAGGAATGCGACAAGGTACGCTGCCACATCATGTGGCCAGTGGGGCAGCCCAAAATTCCTATTATGAGCTTGTTCCTTGCCAACCCTCACATGCGCCCCGTTTACGTGGAGGAAAGCCATGAATTCATAACAAGGTGCTTATTGTTCTGCGCTTTCTATCTGCTGATAGGCAGATCGGGAAAAAAGCCAGTTGTCTGGGTTATAAAGGGTGGAGGAAGCAGCCAATAAATTCTGTGGTAAAATGGGGATGGACAACCTACAAATCCAGGGCTACAAGGATTTGAATAACTTTTGCAGGGGAGCCATCGTCGCTCGAGCGTTTCGGTCCTTCAGTCGAACTCTTCAGCCCTACCCCATTTAGCTTCAAGCCATCATCGCCCATCGTTGGCAAGTTGGCACCTGGTAAACACTTCCTGACCAGGGTCCCTCCAAGCCATCATCGCCCATCGTTGGCAAGTTGGCACCTGGTAAACACTTCCTGACCAGGGTCCCTCCAAGCCATCATCGCCCATCGTTGGCAAGTTGGCACCTGGTAAACACTCCCTGACCAGGGTTCCTCCAAGTCTTTTGCCACTAAATTACTTATTACGCTTTAACGGACTGTTTTGAGTGCACTTTAGCGGGATTTGAGCTGCTTTATTTGTAGTGGCTCCAATGTACACCGGTAGAATATTATGACTTGTAAAGATTAGACTAGCAATACCACCAGCTGGTGCAGGAGAAGGTACAGTGGGCGCGCTGCCTGGAACAACCGTAGATTTCCGGTGAAGATCGAGTTTTTGCATGATCCTCGCTGCATGGCCCCTGCTACTCTCCCCCTCGTCTCTAGTAGTTACAGAGCGACGAGGCGCCGTAATGTCAAAACTAGTTCTTGACGCCAGATTTCCCGTATCGGGACCAGGAACTGGGATTGGGGTAAGCACAATTTTTCAAGCGGTTTAAACAAAGTCCAGACACTTGGTCTGGGATGATCATCGTCGGCTGTAACTAACCGATACGTTCATGTTATGTGGGAAGCGTGTATTATTTGATAGGTTTCTGATCAGATATTATAATGTGGTAACTTGTAGGTTCTCTAGATCTTGGTTCCAGAGATTGGGAAACAGGAATCTAGAAGCTGAAAATGAAAAACAAGAAGAAATAAAGATGTGAAGGGGGGTGTGAACGATAAATATTTGATCGAGCTTCAAACCTCTCGAGTCGTGGCCATAAAATGAGACGTAGGCAACTAGAAACTTGTCCCTTGTACTAACTGATCTCAGCTCGGGCTTTACACCTTTAAGTATCCGTGATCTGGTGGACTTCTGCTAGCCATGAGGCTCGGAATATGCCGCTCATGACAAAGAAGCTTCAAGCGCAGACACTAGTAATAAAGTGTAGCAACTACGGAGTGTGCGAACTCCTTATGACTAGTATAGCAGTACTTACTGTGTAGCATAGATCGGTGAAGCTTGTCCAGTCAAAGTATTGCAGGGTTCTCCGTCGTGGCTAGCTACTTAGCTATAATCACAATCCAATTCCCACTCAATCCTTCCTAGAAGCGAAACCCAGTCCAGTCAACTCTCCTTCCTCACAAATATCCCAATCCCCCCATCAGCGCAACCAAATCCTCCCTAACCTCCTCAACACCCACCCCAACTCTAGACGCAATCTCCGCTCGCCTCTGACTCCCTAACTCCATCCACCTCAAAAGCATGCCCCCATCCACAACCGTCCTACCACCCACCATTCCCTCCTGCGTATCCTTCCCACTGCCCACTCTATACGCTCTCGGATTTAATCCACAAGCATGATACAGCGTATTCGTAAGATGATTGGCCAGTGTACTCAGTCTTCTGTATTGGGATTCTGAGAGGGGCGAGAGGAGAGAGATGGCGCCTGTTTGGGATGTTATGAGAATTTCGTGCTCAGGGATCGTGGTGTCGGCCGCTACGTCCATGGCGTCTTCAGTTGCGGGGAGGATAGTAGTGGAGGTTGTGCGGGGAAGGAGAGTCATGGTTGTGGGGAGGTGGCCGCCGAGGGAGAAGGAGGTGCGATGGAGGAGGAAACTGCCTCCGCGAGTTTTGGGATCTAAACCACAGATTCCATTAGTCTCCTATTCAAAACTTCTTAGGAAGAGAGAGAAACTTACGTTCAGGATCATACTGATAGATATGCAAATTGCAATCCGCATCCGCAACCACAATATACAGATCTTTTCCATCAGGCAAGAGATCCGCGGCAACAACCTCCATATTCGTAGTCGATTTTCCGAAAAGCATCATTTTATACGGCTCCTCGGTGTATCCAGTGAGCCAGACGCCTTTCACTGCGTCGGCCATGACGCAGAGGCCTGTACCGCGGAGTTCTTTGACGGATGTTACGTAGCAGCTCATATCCATGAACGCCACAGGCAATAAAGTGCCATCTTCCTTCAGACCGCGAACCATACATTTCTGTCCCTGAGCTACCAGCATGAAGCCTTGCGAGCCAACCTCTGAGACTCCCGTGATAGCTCCGCGAGGAATCTCTTCTTTGGCAATAAGCTTCAGCTTCTTGTCCGTCTCGGGACGATCTGGTTCTGGCACTACGGTCACGATATCGTAGACGTAGAGTCGGCCTTTGATTGCAAGGTCTTCGCCTCTGGAAATTGCTGTCCCGACTGTGATGAGTAGTCTTCGCTCGTTGGTGGTTTCAGAGACTTCGAGGTTGAGCGTTTTGATGCACATTATCATCTCGCAGGGGTCCAACTCAACGGTATCGATGACGGACCAGTTGACTGGGCTAATGAGTTTGAGGTAACTTTGCTCGGTGGTTGGCTTGAAGCTTATGTCTTCTTTTTGCCAGTCCCGTCTGTGTTCGTCGTCTTTGGGTAGCTCGAACTCGACTGGAGTGCTGGTTCCTACGACGTAGGATTCCATTGGTGGATGGTAAGTTACAGCGTGGATGGCTTGTTCAAGCGGAACTTTTTGCAGTTGCATGCCGAGTTCAAAGGAAACATCTGGTGGAAGTTGTGATACTCTAGCGATGCCGTCAATGTCGACGTAGATGAAGCCACGATCACAGCCTGCAGTGTGGAAACTGCTCATGCCTCTCACACCTACTCCTTGCAGACTGATGACCTTTGGACTGCTCTTAGAGCTTTTGACGACAAAGCTCGGAGATCCGCCAGGGAGGAAGACTGTGCTATAGCCTCCAAGATTTGAGACACGTCGCATGGGCTTGTCTCTGGTATCCTGCGTGCTCTCTTCATTCTCTTCAGCGGCCACGTCTGGGTTGTCAGCCAGATGTGGATTGTGCATTTTCAGGAAGTGGAGGCCGGATGAAAGGGGTTTCGGAGATGTAGGTGAGTCGGTACGGAATGGTTCGTAGATGGTGAGATCGTCATTTGAGGGACGAAGCTATAAAGACTCAGTTTTGGCCAATGAACCTTGGGGAGGGTACTTGCAATGAGGTAGGGAGATTTTGAGACTGAGTCGCCCAGGTCAGCGACCAGTATCTCTGTAAGGGTTTCACGAGTTGCCGATCTTCTGGCAGTATAGTCTGCTGAGAGGACAGGCGGTACAAAGCACAGGCCCTCTGCTATGTAGACAGCTTTCGAGAGATCAGGCAGAGCATAGATCTACGCCGGTTAGCAATTCTCCATCCTAGGATCTCAACCCAAACTCACATGCAACGCCCCTCCAGCGCTCAATAAGAACATCATGACATTCTTCCCGGATTTTTGGCCATTGTCAGACTCGAGACTTGTAAAGATGCCAGTGGAGTCAGTATAGAGGCAACCCGTGAGCCATTTAGTCGCCAGTAGAGCATCGTCCTCACGTTCTATCTCTTCCAATTCGTTGTTGTCATCGCATTGAGCAACGAATATACTTGAGTCGTCTCTCAGCAGTAGTATGAAGGGGTCTGCAAAGCTTGCGCTGATGATCTTTGGTTCTGCTCCTGTATCGTCGTCATACATAGGCAAGATTTGAGCCAAGCCGAGATCTACTACAGTATTAGCCATATATTCTCGCAAAATTCGGGCACAAAATACACGTCGCATGGCATATGGCGGGATGCAGAATGTGGGTAAAGTGCTTTCATTGATGCTACAGGACATGATTCGTTCCCAGATAGCGCCCCCGAAAGCAGATACATATGCCCATGAAAAATTGGTGATCAAATTTCCCCCATTTACTATCGTAATATTTTCCTGGTATAAAGTATAGCAAAAGGTATCGATGAAAAGTTGGGACTTACCTCCATCATAGCTCCTAACTTCAGACTTCAATACCTGGATGACACGATTGCCATTGCCCAGGGTTCCGGCTTCAATTGTGGATCCAGCAGCAGGCTCAAATTCGGTTCCTGTAAGAGCTTCAAATCCGGCTGCCGTCAGTGCATAAACATCGGACTCTTCAGCAGCATCGGCTGAAGCTTTTGAGACTATCATAAGCCGGTCATACTGCGCTTCAGCTCCAAAATCGCCGCTCATGGGGTCATTTTCGTCCTTGACCAGTAGAACTTTTGGAGTTGGTCTCTTTGCGCTCATTGTCCAGATTCCGCGAGCTTCTGGAAATTCAAATCGTCCTATGACCTTAGGCTGGATATTCCTGTGAATAATAGCTAAAGATCCTGCTTTGTCTCTGCCCGCAACCCCAACTAATTCTAAGTCACTCGTGACTCCCTCAGCGTTGGCCTTCTCTTCGCTGGTCTGGTAAAATGCCGATTTGCCAAAGGTCATGTCTGTCATGGGAGCAATATTCACCAGAGAATCGTGAATTTGAAAGCTGTAGTCTCCAGCTTTAGTGTTTGCCGTACTTGATGCGCCGTTGGTAGTTGCCTTCTTGGTTGATGGAGCGTCGCCGTACAAGTCATCGTCATCTTCATCTTCGTCCTCATCTTCAAGTTCTTCATCATTCATACCGTCCGCC
The DNA here is from genome assembly GCA_002803225.1 of Gamarada debralockiae. Classification (NCBI taxonomy): domain Eukaryota; kingdom Fungi; phylum Ascomycota; class Leotiomycetes; order Helotiales; family Hyphodiscaceae; genus Gamarada; species Gamarada debralockiae. Next base: position 189,642 of record NXFV01001368.1, on the reverse strand, counting down.
AAATCTATCTTGGGCTTTCGACGTGATAGCTGGCCCGACTTTCGACTCCATCCAAGAATAACGGAATCGGCATTTTCACTCCCAATGAAGAAAGTATTCGGTCCGACCTGACTTGCAGATGAAGGGCCAGCTGGAATAACAGAGCCTCCTTCCTCGGTCGAAACATGCCGAACACTCAGGCCAGAAACCGATCTTCCATCAAGGCGGAAACTCAATATCGCAAGAGCTCCAGAATGTAGGATTATAAGGATGTCTCCGTTTTCGATTGAAAGTTGCTCGATTGTGCATCCTTCCAACCGCATTCCTAGATCTGACTGGTCTGCTAATCCAAATGAGGTGCACTGTTTCGCGAACATATTGACTCCAACTCCATTAGCTTTACCAGCTTGATCGATATGTATGAGTTCATTGCCACCAACGAGAAGGGCTCCACCGATAGGAGTCGGTAATGGAATAATCTTGAACAGATCGTAAGGTAGATTGCCGACAGAAAGAATTGTCGTTGATTCCTTTTGATCGATATCCAGAGTGAAAACCATGTATGACAAATAATCTTTCCGTTCATGCAAGAGAGAGGACGAGGGCGAGATTGTTGATGATAAGATTCCGAAGGTTGGCTCGCGGTATTCATAAAGAAAGGTAAGGTGGATCGGGTAGATCAGGCTAGGGTCGAGAAGTGGCAGTCGTAGAACAAATGAGGATCCATATGGGGTCTCAGCCTTATCATTGTCGCCATTTGTGACCTTTGTAACGGTGGGACGAGGACCATCCAGCTCTTCATCCCAGTCTTCTTCCATAGTGACGTCTTCATCTCCTTGCTTGAAAGGAAGAATCGCCAGACTTCGCGGTCCAAACTTCAGAGCTGCACATCTACTGCCCGGATCAACAGTCAGATAGTTCACAGAATCGCTGAGATTGGGCGTCCATGGGCTACCCTGAAGCTCATCCTGCTCATAGTAGTGTATCGAAATCGTGGATAATCCTGGCCGCTCCGGATCCCATTCAACCAAACTGAGCTTCGCATCCTTGAACGCAACCAGAAGAACATCCCCTCCTGACTTCGAGTTTTTAGTCTTGATTCGTACCAGCGATGTGACCGTCCCAGATAAGGAGTATTCAGCTACCAGCACGAGCTTCGTCCTGCTCGTACGATCTACGCGCAGCGGTCCATCTAGTCCCTCCTCATCGCCGATCTTCCTATCCAATGCATTGCTTGACTCCGTGGATTTGTGACCATTTTCGGGGGAGGATTCGAGCTCAATGGAAATGGTCTTGGTAGTGAAGATTTGGAGTAAGGAAGTTTTCGCGACGACGAGGTTGTTGCTATCTGCGGAGACGAAGGGTAAACTTAAGGAATGTGTGACAGCTGTAGGAGGTGTCAGCTCCGTGTAGCATTGCATTATGAGTATCGCCGGATCATGAATGGCCTGTCGACTTGAAAGAACGAAATCTCCGAGGTTGATGGATTTTCAGCGTCGAAGGGTCGCGGTTGTTGATGATCTGCAACTTTCTTAGCGTCGACAGGGGTGTGGAGCTCTTGCTCCTTCGATCCCTGTTATTTAGCGGGCCTTAGCTCCAGCTTCAAGTCTACGTCAGAGTTTGGTGAGAGGACCAACCAATCCTTCAACTTCAAGGCAGCACACGACAAATTCTACTGTTACAGAGATTACTTACAATATATTCACCCGGACGAAGACTCATATCGAGGTAAGTAGGCTTGGGTTTATCACTCTAGTTTTCATTGAAAGTCGAGTGGCTGCTAACAAAGACGCGTTCTCAGTCAAAACACCACCAATCCTCCGATACACCGAGGAGAGAACCTCGTACGGCGCGACGCCATGGCTCTCATACAAACCGCCTTCATATGGGTCGCATATGCCGTGGCTGTGGGACTTGTAGCACTCATTGCTGCCATCTTTATATACACGTACCAAACTCCACGAGACCGATCCGCGCTGGTGTCGACCGTGACCATCATCACATTGACCTCGTTGCTGGCAACCGTTTTACTACTGCCCGTTGATATCGCTCTTGTCAGCTCTACCACTTCGAAATTGGGAGCAAAGAAGGAATGGGCAACACCAGAGGCCGTGCACAATATTCTCTTGACGCTTAAGATTGTGTACTATCTTCTCTACAGCTTGGATGCCGTCCTTTGTCTCCTGGTTGTGCCATTTACATATTTCCTTTATGAAGAATACGATGATGTCGAGGCGGAAGAGGGCAACCAAACATTTGGCCAGAGGTTCTTCGGAGCGTTGAAATACACCGTCATTTTCCTCGCCCTCGTCGTAATCTTATTTATTGTAGGATTCTTTGTGCCAATAGCGAGGTACCGCAAGGGAGCTCATCTGGATCTCGACTATTTCAAGCGTTTGTTGGCTGAGAACCATGGCGAGCGGGCCTTGACGTTTGCTCTTGGATTGCTCATCTCACTTGGAACGCTGCTTTACATTCTATATACTGCAGCTGGTTTTGCTCTACTGCCGATTTCCTTCATCAAGTCTGCACCTTCAATCAGCGCTCCGCAACTATCCGAGACTACGGCCAGCGCTCTAGAGCAGAACAGGGAAAGACAACGTCAACTCGAGGGTCGCAATGCTAGCCGTGAGGGAGGACTCCCAGCCAAAGACCAAAGGGAACTTGAAGCCTTGGTGCGTGAGGAACGTACTCTCGTGCGCCGTGAACGCCTTGCTGCCGAAGCTCAAGGCGAGGGAAGGAGCTTCATCGTCAAAGCCTGGACCAAGGTTTGCGCATTTTTCAGACCTCTTAAGTTGATCGGAGGAATCTTGCTTCTTATTATCGCCATCATCATCTGGGTTTCGATGTTGATCACTGGCATTGACAAGGCCAAGAACTCTGTTTGCAAGCAACATTGCGGTTACATCCTTGGAAGGCAAGTGAAACAATTACTATGTTGACATACACATACTAACAATTGAACAGCATTAACATCTTCCAACCTGTCAACTGGGTTTTCGTCCAATCTTCAAAAATCTTCCCAGTCGACTATGCGATCATGGCCCTCCTTGTCCTCTACTTCTTCGCTAGCTCTGTGGTCGGTATTGCCGCCATCGGCATTCGATTCCTCTGGGTCAGGCTATTCGAGATCCGCAAAGGCCACACCTCGCCTCAAGCACTCCTCATGGCAACCGTGATGTTGACCTTGATTATGCTTGCAATCAACTACGCAATCGCCATGATCGTCGCACCCCAATACGCCATCTACGGCGCTCAATCCTTCTGCACAAACCCAACAAAGCACCCAGACGATCAACCAGATTGCTCCAACCACAAAGAGCTGATCAAGCCCTGCTCAGAACTATCAGACGAACACGGCTCAAAGAATGTCTGCACGCCTAGTGTCGTCTCGACTTTCCTCAACCGAGTGACTTTCAACTTCCCATTCTTCGGAGCTCTGGTGTTCTGGGCACAATTTGCTTTCTTGGCTGTCTTCTTGATCGTCTTCATTACCTCGCTGTTCCGCACACCAAAACTCAACTTGAGCGAGCTGGATGAGGATGCGGAGGCAGATGAAGAGGAAGGACTTTTGGCAAGCACAGGCCGGAGATTTGGTGCAACATGGCAGGATATCAGAGGGAAGACGAAGAAACCCAGCACTGGTGCTGCGGGACGAGGCATTCGTGGGGACGACGCCCACGACGATGAGTAAAGCTGTTTGAATGAGCCTAAATTGTGAAATCCGCTTCTTTCCGTTGTCTAAGTAACATTGGATGTCGGCGATGCTTTGGGAATGGATGGATGGAGTTTGGGATACTGAAAGGCTGATCAAAAACTAAATGTATACGGATTTCAGGAGTCCGTTGTATGAGTTTACGGCATACTTGAGGAGTTTATTGCGATATTTTTGAGTCTTTTATGGCACTAGTTGAATGCTGTGCAACCCTTGAGAGAAGGGAGATATCCACGGTGACGGTCTAAGTCCCCGATACGTCAAGGTTGACGGATCATGTGTCATACACGAGGAACAAGAACAAGTATAAAATGAAACAGTTTTCCACATCTCAATCACCCCTTTTAAACCCTGGTCGAGGCCACCTCCTTCCTCGCAGAGTTACATCCTTGTCAATGATTCCTCCCAAAACGCAGCGTCAACTCATAACCCGCACGTGTAGAAGGTATTGTTTCAAGCGAACTCGGCTCAAGCGGTGGCCTTTCTTGGAGTCAGTCGATTCCAGCACTTGGAATCCTTAACTCAACATACTTTGATGTCTCTGCCTTCTAGGTCTCTCCATGAGTCTCCACATTGCCCAGGCCAGGGCGACACTCAAGATACTAATGACGATGGACAGAACACCGATGATGAGGTTGATTCTGTTGTCCATGGAAAGCCCACGAGGGAGGATGGTGGTTGGATCTGCAGAGAAGATCGTAATTGAGACGGATTCAGCATGATTGATAAGATTCGCTGGCCAAGTGGTGAAAGGACGTACCCATTGTGAAGAACTAGGACTGAGGTGTTACGCGGCAGACTATTTACCAGCGTCCTTGCGGCTTCTGACGGGAGGAAAATTGGGGGTGATGTGAGCGGAAAGAGCTATGGGACCCCCAAGCTTTATGGACTTCGAATCGACCCAGTCCCACGCCCATACGCGGCAGACGGTCCTTGCGGCTGAGGGAAATCGGGGAGCACCCAAGCTTTGTGGACCTCGAATCGACCCAGTCCCACGCCCATACCCACAGACACTTGCTCCTTTTACGGTACCAAATCCTCAAGAATCATGAATCGTCCAGGGTCCTAGTCGTAGCGGGTCTTTTTGGTAGGAGCAAGCTGGGGTGCTTTGAGGCTGCAGGCGTTGGTTTGCAGTAGCGGAGGAGCCAAGGTACCGGGGCCAAGAGCAGGCTCAGAGGATGTGGTGCTCGAACAAGCCGTCGAGGGGCAAGGGAGCTTTCCCAGGAAACCTTCGCCGGCGCTGGGATGTGGAACTCGCGCGGAAGACGGGAGACCATGCGCAAGTAAACCCCTGTGTATCACGTTATATTATGGGTACAGTCTGTTCCGGCAAGTGTTCGTTACATGTCCTATACCCACTCTAACTTTCAATTTTTATAACTTTTTAACTACTAAAGCTAATTAAATACTTTTTAAACCCTTATACAAACTAGGATGTTCTTAATAAGTACCAATATAAAATCTTATAAAATATAAGATATCTACATTAAATTTTCAAAAAGTAATTTTTTAATTTTTTAATAAATTTATTTTAAATTAAGATTTAAATAATTTAATGAAACTGTAGTATTTTATTTCAAAACTAATATTATAATAAGATAAAGCTTTTTTCTTTTATAATATAGAGGTGTATAAGTTTATAATTATAATTAATATAAAATTATAAGATTTTTTGATTTTCTTAATTTTCGCTTAATTTTCGTAATAATTTTCCTAAAGCCTCTTTATAAATACTTTATTTACTTGCGTTCTAATTATAATAATATTATAAAATTAGTAATACGTATAAAGAAATATATTTTTTATAATATCCTTTAATTTTAAGCTAAAATAATTTGGGGTTGTGGAATATTTAGCTTTGAAGTCGAAAGTGCATATATATATACAAATTTTCGACGAACACTTGCCGGAACAGACTGTACTAGGCACTAATGGGCGCAATGGATACAGCCTAATAGAACTGCTAACAGGTGGTGACCTAGTCTTCTAACAGGCTAGGCGTCGCCGATAGTTCATCTTACTTGGACTTGTTAGGCCTAAGGTCGCTGTGAACAACTTTGATTTCAGTGTACTAAAGAGACATAACCAACCCTCTCTTAGCGTAGTTCTTCAGCGCTGTCAGCGCCTAGCCCAGTGCCCTAACACCATCCGGGGAGACATCTGCAAGTGGATCTGGTTTGCCGCTATACTCCGTTGTATCCATCTTCCTGTAAGAAGTGACGGCGAGTGATGTCAAAAAAGTTGATGATGACGTGTTAGAGCTAGGAGGGAGGAGGTACATCGGAACAGCCTGACTCGAGGTTTTCCCCCAGCTAAAGTCTCAAGAAAGGGGGAGAAGCGCACGTGACAAGCCTCGGAGTTCACGGCACGGCGCTACCGCGCTCTCGCTTGTCGTACACTTCAGCTAATCATTGCCGATTCCACCGACAAGTGCTCTGCCAATTGACCAATCTTAGCTCCGAGTGTAATAGGGGATGGGGTTCGACTATGTCGGGACGCGCAAGTGGCGTAATCTGACATTATTCTCAAGCCTATATAGGAGAGCTCATTTCAGGGTCTCTTCAAAGCGTCCGTCAGACACTAATAATTGAGCTTAACTTAGTTTAAAGAAACTCGAAAACTTTAAAAACTTAATTTTCTAACGCTCAGCCTTATACTACTAATCCCAACATGACTGTCAAGGAGACTTTTCGTCCTACCTTTCCCTATGCTAACAACCACCCATATTCTCGAGTCACCTACGGACTTCCTTTCTATGAAGCTTGCGCAAAGCATGTCAAGGAGAGCTTCCACTCTCAAAGACCTTACGTGATCGCATCCAATACCTTGTCTAAGAAGACAAACTTCCTGACCCAGTTGCAAGAGGCACTGGGTTCGAGCTTGGTCGGAACATGGGTCGGCATCAAGTCACATACCCCTTTAAATGAGCTGCTTCCTATCATGGAAGATATGAAGTCTAAACAAGCAGACTGTCTGATAACACTCGGCGGTGGAAGTCTGTCTGATGGTGGAAAAGCCATTACCTATGTGAGTTAAACCGTCATTTCGATTGAGCACATCTGACAACTAATATGTAGGGTCTCGCAAATGGAGTCAAGACCGAAGACGACTTTCTCCGTTTAGGATTGACCTCAAAAATAGCTACTGGAGCATCTCCCGGCAACGCACCCACGATCCCGCTCATCTGCATTCCCATCTCCCTCTCAGGCGGCGAGTACTCGCGGTATGCGGGCGTGACCGACACGAGAACGCACTTAAAGACAATGCTCACACATGAAAAGATGTTCCCTAATCTTGTGGTCCTAGACGCAGAATTGACTACCTCGACACCGATGAAGATATGGCTCTCATCCGGCGTGCGCTCTATTGATCACTGCGTCGAAGGATTTCTGTCAAAAAATCCGACGCAGGAATCCGATGCTGCTGCATTAGAAGGCCTCAAGCTGCTCGTAAAAGGATTGTTGAAGACAAAGACAAATCCCGATGATTTGGACGCGAGACTGCAGTGCCAGCTTGGCTCGAACCTGTCAATGACGCTTCTGTATTTGAATGTTTGGAAGGGAGCGAGCCATGGTATTGGACACCAGCTTGGTCCGCAAGGCGTTGGACATGGAGAGACGAGTTGCATTTTGCTTCCGGCCGTTTGCAAATATAATGCAAAGGTAAATGGAGAAAAGCAGGCGGATTTGAAAAAAGTTTTGTGCGACGAGAACGTGGTGAGCTCGGTATTGAAAGATGCTGGCTTGGACGAGGAGAAGGCCGATCTTGGGGATGTTCTGAGAGCAATCTTCAATACTTTGGGCATGCCAAAATCTTTAAAAGATGTTGGCATTGGAAGAGAAAAATTGGATGAGCTAGCCACGAACAGTCTTCAGGATCATTTTGTTCATACGAATCCTGTTCCACTTGACGATAAAGCGCATGTTCTGGAGCTTTTGGAATTAGCTGTAGAATAGTTGTGTAGCTTTGTAGTTACCCTCCAGTTTCAAGTGTAAATAAAATGTAAAAGTTGAATAAACTTGCAAGGAGAATCTTTGGATGGCGTTGTGGAATTCTGTAAGACATGTCAGCTATTGATTCAAGGAGAGGGGCAAGCCCTGCACATTTCGCCGAAATCCGAGGCCTGAAACTTCTTATATATGATAGTACTTCGTAACCGCGACAGTTAACCAAAATTGGTTTACATTGCGAACTGTAAGAAATCACAAAAAGTTGAGTCTGTGTGAGTGCTAGCAATTACATAGTTTGTGGGAACAAAAGTGTCGCATTTTGCTGTTTTCAACCTTAGTGATCCTGGGAATGTGAATGTATCATCTCTATTGGTGGGCGCAAGTAGGTCCTCTATGGTGTACACAACAAATCAAAAATATCTACTATTCTAATACTTCGTTATTTGCCCTTTACGCCTTCTACAATCATGCAAACGCTAAGTATAGAACTTGTACATATTTTGAATCATCTCTTGATCTATTTCCTCATTAAAAACTTGTGTAAACCGTGCTAACGCTGCCTTCTTTGTAGTACTCCGCCGCGCGTGGAATAGCTTCTTTAAAGGGTATGCATACGATTCAAAAATTGAGAGATTAAAAGAGTTACTTAAAGAAGTAATATAAGGAACATTATTCTTTTGAAACCAAGCTTTTGTTGCCTTCGAATCGTGCGCAGAGTCTTTATCTTGCCATAGAGTTAATCCCCGCGAAAGAAGGTCGTCTTTAATCGCAAGCAAAATCTCTTGTGTATAGACTTTTATTATCATTTTCCCAATTAAATTCCCAGGAACCTCATACGGTATCATCTTCTTATAGTTGTGTCTAATAACTATGAAGACGTTCAAAAGGTTTAAATGCGCCTCTTCCCTTGCTTTCGCCCTTGTGTCTTTTGTTGTAACTTTCTTTTTGTGAACATTATAAGTCTTTTCTCGAGATGCTCTTCCTCTTCTCTATTTTACACGCTTTGTGACTTGCGGGCCAATACTGAGGTGAAATTCGTCGCAAAATACAATGTCTTTCCACTTGTAAGACCGTGGGCGAAGCGCAAGCTGTTGCGTAGCGTAATCATAGCGTAAGCGTGCTTACTTTTCCTCTAACTCTTTCTCCTCCTCACAAACTACGTTTATTATATCCTCGTCGTCTCGACACGGCTTTTGGATTGTTTTTGGAGTAACTGCGCGAAGGCCTGCTACTTTAAGGTGTGTTGTTTTCAGAAGGGGAACGCCAGCAGCTTCTATAATGTCTTGCCAAGGTGCGCTACGATCATTAAGAGGGACGTATCATCGTCGAGATAATTAGCAATTACAGCTGTATTAGAGCGTCGAAAAGCTCTCTTTCGACCGCGAGCATCTGACCCGGAGTCAGGACGGTTGTGGAAGGTACGCGCTTGTTTTGAAGAGTGAATTCGAGTTTGCGCGCTCTCTATAATACTAGTAACTTTGCGTACGATCGATTGAGGTATAGGACGGCCGAGCTCTTGCGCGTAGAGCTTTGCGAAAAGCACTCCGGCCCGGGCTGGCGTTCGCGGGTGCTCACCCGGTGCAGTAGATATATCAGGAGGAGGAGTATAGTAGCGTGCGACAGATTTTCGAGGCCTTGATCGGCCCATTGCGTAGTACAAAGAGTGTGAAGTTGGTATGTTTTACAAGGAGGTAAACAAATCGTGGATTTTAGTAGTTGCGCACGTGCAAAAAATCGACCGCTTATTTCTTCCCCGTACAGCCCCTCCTAATCACTTCGTGTCGACACATCCGACTTCGAGGCTGCAGGGAATAGATGCATCCTTGTTCCTGGGCGATGTGCATCAAGTATGTGCTTAAAGAGGTAAAGACATTTTTGCTGCATGGATCAGGGTCTTGCAGGCACCAAACAGATCTGAGATTTGAGAGATGGGGCATCAAGATGGGGGAGCCGCTCTGCATAGAGCATCCTTGGCGAAATGGCTGCTTACAGTTGTCGTCTGTAGTGCCATGGCCGTCACTAACACCTGTCCAAAATACCGAGCTATTTTTATACTGGTTGCCTTCCTCTTGGCGTCTCTGCATCTCTGTATCGCGTTTCCTCCTGACAGCCTGTCCAGCTTAACCCATTTAACGGCTTGAAGATCATGAGTTCGAACAAGTTCCCTGCATTGCAATCCATCGTGCATATTGACGTATTGAACCGTTGTGCTCTGAATTTCAGAACTCTTATGTCTCGTCTCATCTTTTGCGATTGGCGGTGCCAATGAATGGGGTTTCTGCCAATCACGATTACCCCGGACCACGCACTTCTACAAACTCCCAGGTAAAGTCCATGCCCCCCCTGTAGTGTTGATACATTCTAGTTAGAGGGCCATCAGGACTGACTGTTGTATCAACGACCTTGTCTAAACTGCCTTCTTCTGTACCCAGCAAGTGCGTCCATTTCCCTATTCAGTTTAGCTATCTCTAATGCACCACTGCCTCTACCAGCTTTCTCTCTACTGAATAACAGGTTCGATCGATGTTAGTCACTTCGCATCCAATGCAACCTGCGATCCTCTAAAGCTCGTTCTGACGTGCTAAGATCATTGCAAAGGCCTTCTTTGGACATGCCACCAATATGAGCCAGGCCACGTCTGTAAAGTTGACAGTTATGAAGGTTAAGTGAAGGACGCAGAGTTTGTTGAAAACTGGTTCGACGGGGGTCACAATTGCAAGCTTAGCCCGCGAACTTTACATTCATTCTACACCACCTCTAGGAAGACTAGGAGCCCATGGCATGGTTGCAATAGGCTGAGAGAGGAACTGGTCATTTGTCGATTCGCCAGGGAGATCGAGAAGACAAGACAAGCCCTTTTCCCAGGATGCACCACTGTATCGACCAGGGGCCCGTTTCCGATAGTCCGGTGTCCTCGAATGTTCCAATAGTGGGATTGCCTTCTTGCTTCCTCCTGGCCATCATCCAAGGCATCGAAGAAGGCCCTCGAAATACCAATTGCACTTTTTTCAATGCGAATCGTTCGTCTATGCCTCGGCGATTTCCTCTTGATGCAATGCGCACGGTTTTCTCTACTCGTTGGGCGTCAATGCTTCCTCATCTAACAGACGTTGGAGCGCCCAGAGGTGGTGATCCGTCTTGTGTGACATGTTCTGATGTGGGAAAATGTGGCTTAGAGCCACAGTGACAAGGCTGTAGTTGGGGAGCTATGTGGCGTCAGTGGAAGCCTTGAGAGGAAGCTTCTCCTAAAGCCATTCGCATCCTCTTCGTTCTTGATGTGAGTTTTCCCGAACTCCGTCAGAATTTTCAATCCTCGCTGTTTCGAGAGGCATCCAGTAGAGATACGGTACAGCGTATCTAGAAGCAGGGGCTTGCATGTGGGTACTTGCTGTATTCTTACCACAAATTCCGAAGTTCTAAGTGGGTTGCGAATCAACTTGTCCTCCCACATCGTGCATAAGTCAGAAGCCATCTTACCACCTCTCATTAATAAACATGATAGGTAAGATTGAGGGAGATTCTTATCACCACGAATGCAGGCAACAGCACACCGGTTTCCTTCAGCACACCCCTCCAAGACAAATTGGACAACATCTTGGAAATTGGAAGCAAGACCAGGTATCACATCGAGTGTGCTTGGATGACAAGAATGTGTTTCAGCAATAGTTTTGGGATGTCAATCTCGATCTGGTAAAGCTAGTCAGCTGATTCCACGAGGAGGGCTCCAGGCCAGGCTGGAAAGGCTCCCCAGTCTGAGGACGATCAAAACCTTCGTCCTTCTTCACCGGTCACCAGGTACAGATAGGTCTACATGAAAGAGTTTTAGTTAGATGAGTGAGGCTGCATAGCAAATTATAAGCTCAGCCTGACCCCGATTTGAACGCTGAGCTCCTACAGATGTCTTTCCAGCTCTCATGATATCCACGTCAGGTAACGCGCCTCCAAGTCCTTAGTAGTCTGAATTAGAAGGGTTGCAAGATCATTTTCGCTTTGCATAGCAAAACCTTCAGCATAAATAGCTGAAGAAAGATGTCTATCATAACATTCGACAATCTAGGCCACAAATAACCAGTTTTGTTTAGTAAAGTTTAGGACAATATGTTTCACAGAATAAACAACTAATCGAGGAAATAAACTGAATATCAAATAGGATACCAAATATTAGAACATCCGCACTTGATCGCAGATACCACATTAATTAGAATAAGAGAGATCAATCGTTCAATTTCTCTCAACGACTAAACTTTCGGCAGCAGAACTCCGGGAACAGAGAGCCAAGTCATTCGCTCAGACTGAGCGATTGAAATCGAGGATACCTGAAGGAGTCATTCGCTCTTCAATAAGTTCGCTTTTGTTAACTGAAACGAATTTATCCATTCTCTTCTTGTACTTAGTTAATACGGTATATAATAGTGGACATCAGTGGGGTAGACATCTGGCTCGCTTATCAAAAGGGGCTAAGGGGCAAAGCGAAGCGTGTAGTAAACCAAGTGCAACAACAGGGCATTCAAACGGATCTGATAAAATGCTCAATATACATTCTGAATCTATAAAGTATTAATGCAGTAGCTTTAGTGCTCGACCTTACAGAAACCAGATAATCTTCACAAGCAAGGACAAAGCGGAGCGCCTCCATTGAGTATATTCACTCATTCATTCTCAACCATTTAAAAGTGAGAACGTCCAGCTCTTTCACTTCCGGTATCGGTCAACACAAATTTGAGGATAAATTCACATCCTGAAGACACTCGCCAATACCGGAATAAGGCTGCTTAAACATGTCGTCGAACAACTCAGTCACCATCTTATGTTGCTTTGTCAACATCATCGAGACTCGGCCAGAGAAAACATCAAGACCAACAACTTCGCGCAATTCATCAGCGCAACGTCATTGCTCATCTTTTCAATGGGACGCACTCCCTCTTATTTCCGTAACTTGAGCCAAAGGCTTAATCGCAAAGTTCCCAATGTCGAAGTATCTTCTCACTTCTAATTGATAAGCAGACGACAAAACTCGACTACCATGACCTCTTCAACATCTTCTGGCGGGTTTGGCGGTGCTCTCGGAGTCGATATGGTACGTATTTCGCGGCGCATTCCCTTTCCTATTCTTTATGGGTTGAGTTCGCAAGTTCGCGACTTTGAGAAGACAGTCTGCTCCAAAGAGGGTATCTTTCGAGCAAAGTAAATATCTCGAAACTCATGGAGTCCGCTTAGCTCCAATCTTTCAACGCTTTTGAGCAATTACTAACTCTGCTTTTCACAGATCGAAATCTACGTCGGACCTTCCAAGAAGTACTATCGAATCCACAAGACAAGTCTCTGCGCCAGCTCCGACTACTTCCACAAGATGTTCAACAGTGGCTTCATGGAGACCCACGACCAAGCTGCCAAGCTACCTGACATCGGCCCTGAAACGTTCGAGCTCTTTCCGGAGCGGGTTTATCGAGGAAGCTTCCGACCTATCGACATGACAAAGAGCTCCCCCACTGAGGGTCCTATTGTCGATCGCATCAAACTCTACGGTTGGGCCGAACGCATGTGCATGCTAGATCTCATGGACTATACTGTGAACTTTCATGATGTCCGCTTTCAGGGAGTATAATGATGGCTTGAGCTATACAGGAAGCCGGATGATTTACCAGGTGACGTCTGGCAAATCGTCCTCGGAGGCGCCTCTGCGAAAGGTACGTAATTCTCAGAGACCTCCATTGTCAAACACCCGCTTAGCTCGAATCATTCACCTCTTTTGAGAAATTGCTGACTCCTGAACTTTATTTTATAGTTTGCCACTCTAGCGTTGCATTAGGGCATGATCGCGTATATGGATGCGGACCATTGGACTACGTCGCTGATACACGAAGATATGAAGGCTTGCGAGGAGTTGGCGCAAGATCTGACAAAGCTCTTCAGACTCAACTGGGGCAAGCGGCGTCCAACCAACCCGGTGCTCGCCCCGATCTGCGACTTCCACATTCACGCCAAGGATGAGGATTGTAAATTCAAGATTGATGAACCGCAGCCTGCTTTGTTGATCGTTCAATCAGTCCGAATAAACAAACAGAATGCTAGGATGTACAATAAGGGGTACCGGGCATGGAAGAATCGGCAAGGGAATCGCAGGGACTGAATGTCAAATAGACACAATGAAAGTCTCATCTCATCTTAACGAATAAGAATGAGACAGATACCACCCATGGCAGTGCAGGTTTAACTTCCCGAGCATTGTAGAAGCCGGACCTGAATTACCTGAGCAGCGAAGTATCGGTCAAACCGAGATGTACCGTATTGATTGGGATTTAAGATATCAATCACTGAATACAGATCAGTGAGAAGGAACTCGGGCAGAGTCCCTCCGTTGCCCGCTAGAGCCTTGATATTTCACTCCCCTTGAGCAATTGAACCACCGCTGTCTAGGGCAGCCAGTAGCTATCCGAAATATCTATCCCTAATCGCTTAGATAGGTTGAACGATTATTAATGCGGTACTTCACGTGGTCGGACCTGACCTTCAAGTGGAGATCTAACAATCAAAGCTTGAGATTTAAGGAAAGGGGGATAACCAAGAATTATGTTCATTACATCGTACCGCAAAGTACGCCTACGCTTTGCAAAATGCCGCTCCTAAGATTTATACAATGCCATGTTCGCCGGTCTCCAAATATGCACTAGCAGGTATCTCAACATTTTTCAAATCCATTCCTCATGCTCTCATCCCCCTCTCCTCACCGTCCCTCCGCAGGCATCTCATGCACCATATGCGGTGAAGTTAACGGCATTTCCTGAGGCGAAGAATTATACTGTCTCCCCCCGAAAAAGCCTTTGTTCGCATCATTGGTACCTATTGGTATCGATCCTGGAGCTTCTTGCAGTGGCGTATGATTGTCCATATAATTTCCATATCCCCCATCATGTTGATTCGGATTCACAAATGCGCCCTTCCTTGCATTCCTCCTCTGTCTCCAGAACAAGAATCCAATGCCAGCTAAGGCGAGAAGGCCAACGGGTACGCCTACTCCTGCTCCAATTGCTGCGGCGTGAGAACTAGAGCCAGAGGATGCTGTAGATGTTGTGGCTGCGGGAGAGGTGGTTGCTGCGCTTGCTGCGGTGGAAGATGTAGTGGAGGAGGTCGATGTAGTGGAGGAGGAGGTCGATGTCGAGGACGATGAGGTCGATGTGCTGCTGTAGGATAGGGGGATTTGCGCGAGGAATGATGCTGCGGGTTTGATCGCAAATATACTGGAAGGTGTATTGCAACATGCAAAGGAGCCTACGCCGAAGGTACCATTATCACAGCAGCTTGAAATCAATTAGTACAACCTGGCTGCACTTTATGAATGGGATGCGTACTATTCAGTTGTAGAAGTTATAGCCCCATTGCAGAATCTTATCCCTGCAGACGAATCCCTCGCAACTGAAAAAAAAAGTCAGGTTTAAGCCCGGCGTTCGTGCATGATTTGGACATACAAGTTGTGCACTGATCCAAACAAGCTGGATCTTGCCATGTGGGATCTGTACATCCCACTCTCAGATAATCCTGCACATCGCCGTTGCTTTGCTGGCATACACCATTCGAGTAGCATATTCCTCCTATCCCACAGCAAGAGCTGTGACCTGTTGTCTGATTGTTACATCTGAAGCCCGCATTTGAGTTGTGATTCCCGTCGATAACGTAACATGTAGTTGGCATATCAGTCGCGGACGATGCAAGGTTCGCGAGGAAGGAGAAGAGAGCAGCGGAAGAGAGGAGTAGAGAGCTGCTCATGGCTCCTGAAACCATGGCGACCTCGAGGCCTCGATCTAAGGTTTTAACGAGAGTCGTAAAGAAGTCTTCAACTTCAAGAGACAAGAGGACGTTGGACTACGAAACTTAGGAAAATCCGAGGTAAGGAACAAGGCAGGTACAAACAGTAAAACAAAGGGAAAGTAAAACGGGGTCTAGGGAACGCCGATCCCTCGACACTTGTCCGGCGTTAAGGATGTTGGGTTTGATGGTCAGGGCTAAGCGGTCTAGGTCGTAAAATCTAACGAATAAACTGCGTTGGTGTAATTCAGCCCCTGCAACACGTGATTCGAGCATGGGTCTGAATAGAACAACAGTCCTCAAAATCGTCCCAAGAACAAAAGTCCAAAATTCACTGGCTCTTTCTCGTCCGGTAAAAATAAAGTTGCAGATTCCAACAGGAAGAAGACGAAACGGGTTATAAGATCGCAACCCAGACGTCACAAGGTGTCACAACTCAAAAGAGACCTACAAGGCTGAAGTTTCAGCCACACTGCTGTGCCGCAATATCGCTGAAACGGGAAGTTGCATTCAAGAAGTGGTCCGTGCTTTCCAGGACGAGGATCGAACAATGATTGAACGACTTTCTAGATGGGACATTGGGATTTGGAAGATTCGATATACAATTTTCGACTTCCAGGCTTCAATCAGAAAGGTCTTTCCAGTGACGACAAGACCAAACCCAAGTGCTGAGAACCAAATTTGACTTGTTTTGTAGCAAAAAGAGGAGACCACAGTGATTGATATCTTGATATTGGATTTCATTTTGGGAATGAACGATACAGGTGCTTTTTATCTCCGAGCACTACTTGAGCTCAAACATTTTGTCTCCATGACTAACATGATTTACACCCATCATATTTTTTCCTTCCGTGCTATGTTCCTCATAACTTCTCTCACAAACCACCCTCCCTTCCACCGTCAACGTCCTTCCCCTCGGAGGCTCCGAGTCAAACTACATTCTTCTCCAACCACTCCTCCCACTGCTTCGCATCAAAACTCGAACTAATACTATTCTCCACAACACCATTGAACACCACGGTCGGGGTAACATGTATTCCCTGCATGCGATTCATCTTAACTAACACCTTCAATTCATTTGTGACTCCATTTCCTGTATTCAGGCTCCCATCCGAGGTAGGTTTATCATCAATGTGCAACAGCTTCATCATCTCTTTCTCGTCGATACCGACTTTGGCTCCGATCTTGGCGAGGCGTTCGTAGGTCTGGTTGCGAGTTTCGTGAACTACATTTACGTCGTAGAATGATTGGGCGTCGTCGAAGAGTGCCTAGACTCCAATCAGCTCTGATCCTCACACTAGACAAACTAATCACAGAAAGGCAGGAATAGAGGTTTACCTTGCTGAAATCCCAAAACTTAGCAGGTTGCAGCTTGAGCACGGCAACTCCGGCTTCATGCACAAGCGTCGAGCTTGGGTGCCAAGGCTGGATCTGTTGGCGGAATAGGATCTGTACTTTCGAGGAGTACTTCTCGTGGATGAGAGGAAAGACAGAAGTATAGACTGTCTTGAACATTTTGGCGGAGTAAGGACAGACATAGTCGAGGTATAGCTCTAGAGTGTGGAGGGTCGGAGCACTGGCTGCGGTGAACTTCTGGCCTGCGAATTTGGGTGCGAGCGCCATTTTAATGGTATGGTTCAAAGTGATGGGATTAGTGAGTGCCTTTTAACTGCGGAAAGTTTCGATTGACGAAGCTGGAGGTGGTGTTGTATTAATACAAGGGAGGTAGAGTGGGTAGCTCAATGACGAAATCCGATAAGGCTATCAACACGTGCGAATGAAGCACGTGCAATCGCTCACGCCACCGAGGTTGCGGACGTTCCATAGCTTGAGGACGGCTTCTCGGTCGTCGGATCCGGAATTACGGTAAATAAAGATCCTCTGTTATGCGGCTTCTAAGTTTGGAGCAAGAGCAACCTTTCTGTGATGGAATATCTCTTTTGGCAGCAACCCAGGACGCAAGGGGATGGGAAGTGGAGAGCTATCTCCTGGGTATTACGCTTCATCATTACCTTACTTCATATGTATCTATACAATATTCCAAGAGTACAACGCTCCAATGCTATCCAACTGGGTGCATCAAAGTAGCCAAAACGCCTCGTCCAATGTACAGATTCTGTACAATATCTTCATTCGAATAAGAATTCCTTAAGGACAGGAGATCCAGAGAACTCGGGATTCAACAGGATGCAACTAAAGACATCAACTCTATCCTGCATAGAATCCTCCAACAGCACTTACTTAAGAAAGTATTGTAGTCCAGCTCTCCGATTTTCTAAAAACTTGGGCCTGAACTTCGATATCACGCTCTTCGGAGGCAGAGGCGGCATAGCAGCCGTAGAGTTGGGAAATGTCTGGAGAAGTTTATAACGCAAGTCATCGAACTCGGAGTACCGTTTTCGAATGCGAAAAGAGCTGCCCTAAACAGACTCCAGTCAGCAAGTATCCCACTCTTCAATCCATTGAGAACTTACACGCAGAGTTTCTACAGTAATATTCCAAACCACAAACGCCCCAATGCCAGTCTTGCTCCCATAGTTCCCATTTATTACCACATGGTCCTCAATGTATACACTCTTGGCCCAACACGCTTTGTTCTTCGGATCCTCGCCATCGGTATTATCCTCCAACGTTATAGCGCCCGCAGCAATCGATTCGACAGATATATTCGAAGGAGTCCTTTGATGAGACTGCACCCAATATGGCGGCGAAGTCACTGGCGATATTACAGGAGAATCGTTGTCAATCTGTTGCTGTTCATGAGATGACGCACTCGTATCGAGTCTGGATTTCGGTGGATGAACAGCGCCGCCGTTCGCGCTGCCATTGCTAGATCGATGATTTGGGACAGACTCCATCCATTTGCGGATGGCTGCGTAGCAACGCAGGATTCTGTGGGGTTGGGCTGGATATCAGTTCGACTTTCGTCGAGACTTTAAAAGAGGTTGGCGATATGCAGATGACCGCAGACGCCGACCCCTGCAATCGATTTGCGGAGTGATGGTTCCTCAAGTCTGCTCCACACTCGCTCCCTAGTCGTGTTCTCACAATCGCGTTTGGATAAAAGTGTGGTGAAACATCTTATTTCTGGGATATTTAGAGGCTTCAAATCGAAGAGCTTGCCCATGGCCAAAAGGGTTGGAGCTTAGACCCCCAGACTAAATCGTTTTAGCCTCTGGAGACAAGGGACCTCCTATTTATTTAATACAAGGTTAATGATTATTTCAACACCAACCGAGGATTGGCGAGATTTGATTTGACAAGCTCCATTTCGATATTCCAGCCTCCACTACCCACAGCTCTCCGGCCCTTTTTTTTTCTTTCGTTCGTCTTTGCTTCAAACTTTACAAATTCTTCCGGCGGCAAAAGAGGGGTAAATAGCTGTCCAGACGGGGCTCGATCCGATGGCGATTCATGCACAAAACTCAAATACGAAGAGTACGACATGTGTGATTTTCTAAAGATGGAAATCCGGCAAGAAAGTTGAGCTTGCCTCTTTGCGCTACTGAATGTGAAAAAGTCCAGGGTTGTGCCGCCTGAAGTTCCGTGATTGGTCAATTTGTTCAACGCTTATCTGTTTGCCGTTACTCTAAATGCACGGTGGCTTGTCGATTTTGTGTTGATTCCGGACAAGATGTCTTGGATGGTTGGGGGAATCCTAATAAAGACTAGACCTCCTCTCATTCCTCTCGTTGTCTTGATTCATCCTTACTGCTTCTTCACTTCACTTGCTGTCATCGACATTCGCTTTATCTTTTCATATATTATTTCTAATTACCTGCATTGTGTCTTGAGAATTCGTTCGCTCATTCTCAGCCACCTCGCTCCGTTTCCTCTGAAAAGGTAAGGGTTCCCTTACTATATTCTCCAGACATCCCGAGCTTCTGTTACCTCCGATTCTGTTACTCAGGCTCCAACGAAAAATGCACTTGTGAAGCAAATAAATAACTAACAACGGTAGTCAGTGATTCAGTCGACTCTCTTCGATCATCTCTCTGTGAACTCGAATTACATCTCCGAAATGCCTTCGTTCAAGATTTCAGCCGCCATTCTGGCCACCGCACTCTTCTCCATCACTGGTCAAGCCCAATACAGCATCGATCCCAACAGTGTTCCATTGTCCACTCGGAGTATGTGCAGATCCTTCGGTGTTTGAGAGAGTTTTGCTGACAACTCGAAGCACAATGGTGCCAGTCTCAAATTACCTCGTGCCCACTGCTCTGCCTTCAACTCCCAGCTGCGTCAAGTACTACTGAAGCTAACGACTGTAATCCTGTATGTAGCCGTGCCATTGTCCATTATGAGCTCATTGCTGACTTAGAATAGACCACCCTTACCTTCGACTGCGTCTGCGGAAACGGACAATCCCCTAACGCCTCCGAATACTCCCAAACGATCCCATACTTTGAGTGCCAGGAATATGGCAGCCAATGCGTTGCTGCTTGCAATGGCGACTCTACCTGCCAGAGTGCGTGCATAGATAACCACCCTTGCGGTGCTCAGAACCCAACAAGAGTCAATGCTTCAACCACATCTTCCGCCATGTCGTCGACTACCCTCCCTGCTGGAGCTTCCAGTGGAACCGCTGGCGTTGTTTTCACCGGCCTTGGAGGATCTGCGGCCACTTCAACAAGTACCTCTAGCTCAGACACCAAGAAGAGCAACGCACAAGCTGCTTTGGACCTTGGACGCAGCTATGGTCTCATTGCAGTCTTCACTGGCCTCTTCGCTGGATTCGCTTTGGTTATGTAAAGCGGTTTCGATGATGGGACTTGGTTGATTTCTCTAATATAAGGTTCGCGTTGGTGCAATATTTGGTTTGACTTTTAGCGATGGTTCTGGAAAATTCTTGTTACCTTGCACTTGAAGGTATCTTGTGCGACTGCATCAGCGTGGGTGAGAGGAGAGCTGACCTCTATATTAATTGATAATGAACGTAGCGGGAGAATGCAATGGCCTCTGGTAATAGGATGCCATTGGACAAATTGAACCAGTTCCCAGGGCTTTATCTTTGTCAAACCATCTCTGATTTGTGTAGCTTCTGGCTGTGGTCATCTGGTCGATGTGTTTGGTGGTTTTCTACGACGAACCATCAAAATAAATTTACCGCCGAGGCTGTCCACCCCTGAAAATTGACTCTGGATGAATTTAATCCACAGCTCTTACCAACGCCAATCGATGATAAAAGTGGTAAGATCAATGGACAAGGTTGATCCCAATGAAACAGTACCTCAGTGATAAGGCTCGGGTTGAAACTTGAGGTTTGGAGTTGTTTTCTTGAGAATCGATTTCGACCAAAAATACCTTCACGTGCTTCTCGCCTCCTGGAAATGACGAGTTGTGCAAGGGTCCACGTTTTTCCAAGGAATTTTGTCCCTGACCGAAAACTCCATCGTCCATTATAACCGGCCATCCGCGTCCCCCTATCCCCCACAAACTTTCAACTATGTCTCGATAGCCTCTTGCATATAAATCTCTCTGCTTCCCAAGTCTGTCGCCCAGCTCGGAGCGTACTCCGACTGCCTCTATTCAAAATTCAGCCTCTAGCAGACTTGCTTGCGGTCAAGACGGACCAGGCTGTGCTCCCACAGCCAGTTACGACACCCAAATCCTCTATGGCACCCAGCAAAAGTACGTTACAGCCCTGGAAGATATTGGAGGGCCTTTGCTAATGAATTGGTGTTGATAGAGGAGGCCGCACACGAGTGCGTGTCTGAAGAGGCTCTTGTCCATTTGAAGTCGTACAAATATTCCAGCGTCGACAAATCCTTGATTTCGAATTACATCCTCAAGCACTACGTATGCAACTGATCTCTCTACGAATATATGGGATAATATACTGAGAACAATATAGTGGAATGGATTCGTAGAACTTCTGCCGTTATGGCTGGCACCGAACATGGTTACATTATTAGGATTCTTCTTTATTCTATCGAATGTGACCTGTTTGGTGATTTTCATGCCGGATTTAGTGGGACCCGTACGTTTTACCTTACTGGAGAAGATGAAGTCAAGTACTGATGCTTTGCTTCCACCAGGGACCATCGTGGTTGTACTACAGCTTTGCCTTCGGTTTATGGATGTATTCGACTATGGACAACGTGGACGGGAAGCAGGCACGACGAACTGGTACATCGAGTGGTCTTGGGGAGCTATTTGACCATGGAATCGACTCTCTCAACTGCACTCTGGCAAGTTTGTGTGAAACAGCAGCCATGGGTCTGGGCACATCAAGATCAGGCATCTTCACGGCCTTGATTCCTTGCCTGCCCATGTTCTTCTCGACCTGGGAGACATATCATACCCACACACTGTATCTCGGTGTCTTCAATGGACCTACGGAGGGACTCATTATTGCCTGCATGATTATGATTCTTTCCGGATACTACGGACCGGAGATCTGGACACATCGAATTACGGATCTTGTCGGCCACCACTACTTCTTTGGTTACCATGAGCTCTTTGGCTCTTATTCAGTGAGGGATCTGTGGGTACCTATCCTCGTAACCTCATTGTTCGGCGCACACGTTCCGTTTTGTGTCATCAACGTTGTTAAGGCTCGAAGGAGGGACAATCTCCCAGTCCTCCCAGTCTTCTTGGAGTGGACTCCCATGGCCGTATACACCTTGTCCATTGGAGCATGGCTGTTCTCGCCGTATTCGACCTTGATGCGCGAGAATCATCTTGTTCTCTTCTGTCTCACGATGTCGTTTGTCTTCGGCAGAATGACTACCAAAATTATCCTGGCCCATCTAACCCGCCAGCCGTTCCCATATTGGACCGTCATGCTCACTCCCTTGGTTGGCGGAGCTATCCTGGGCAACCTACCCCGAGTTGGTCTCCCACAAGTCAGTTCGTTTGTCGAATTATGGTACCTTCGAGGCTATTTCGCATTCGCATTGATCGTGTACTTCCGATGGGCGTTCTTGGTCATCAACAGCATCTGCGCTTACCTAGGCATCAACTGCCTCACGATACCAACAGCCAAACAAGCCTCCAACAAAGAGAAAGCCAATGCATCTAACGGCTTTGCCAAGGTCGCCGCAAATGGCCACGGTACAGAAAAGAGATTAGATTAGACTGATGCTTGAAGGATTCGGGATTCGGAATCTGGAATCCGGGATCCAAGGTTTTCAACAGGACTTTCATTTTAGGTTTCAACCCTTACGGGTGTTTATGATGATTACGATCAGGGAGGATTCTTCTAATTACTTTGAAAGGACACTGGTTGTGTATAGACACTAATAGACGCTATCCGTTTTATTGGCGAGTGTTGTGGATATTTTGGATGAGGTGAAAAGCATATCAGCATGGAATCGGCGTTGTCAGAAGCAACTGAAAGCATTATGATGCGGTGTTTGTGTTTGAGGTCATCTTGTATACATAATATAGAGAGCATCAGAGCTGCGAGACTTACTGTCAATCGTTACTCGTTACTTTATGCCCTACTAAGGAGCTGTCTCCAGACACCATGAGTGACTGTACGTAAGCATCTGAAACTCCCCCACTAATTATTCATGTTGGTCAAAATAAGCTTTTGATTAGTAGGTCACCGAATATAATTCAATGGTTCACTGACTTCCAAACATCGTGTTTGAGCCATCAAAGTGGGGGAGGGGCACAGCCACCGATCGACTGAGCCGAGCTCCAACGTCGTCATCCTTGAGGAACAGACGTGTAACAGGGAAATTCCAGCAAAGCTTTGTTGGTCGAAACTAGGGCCTATTAATTCACTAGCCACAGAATGCTAACCGAAACTTGCTGCTCAGGAGCAAGGACTCGTTGGGGTACGCGTTCAACGTCAGCCACAATCGGTGCGCGCCAGCCAAAATCCAACTTCCTGGAGCTTCGGAGTATTTTTGAAGGCACAGTCGCACACTACACCTGCGTTCCTCGTGTATCATTATTCACACCGAATTCCACCTCTTCACTCTTGAGAAATCGTTGACTTGAGTTCAAGACTTTAGCAGCTCGTAGAAACCCTCGACCAGCTTGCGGACCAAAACCAACAAAAGTCAAAGTCGCATGCCTGTGTCACATCCACACAACACCAATAGTCTGCCCCTCTCGCACATGCAAGTGCTGCAGCAATCACACCACACATTGTTCTCTTGGCAAGATCCAGGCCTTGAGCAGGTGCAATGACGCCCTCAGCGTCGTCGCCGGTCCAATCCGGCGACGCCGTCAACAACGCACCCATATACCCCTCCTCTCCCACCTCCAAAACACAAGAATCCCGAGCCCCCTCCCATTCAAAACACGACTCCAAAGTCTCCATCGCAACGAAAGCTTCTAACCGATCTACGCGCAGCCATCAAGAATATCTGGATAGTTTAGAGGTGCCGTGTAAAGCGGAATTGGAGCGGATTAGTATGCTGCAGGAACATAAGGAAGAGGAGGCTATTATGAAGAGGTTGAGTGAGGATCATGCGGGGTTGTCGGAGGAGGAGAGAGTTAGAGCTGCGGCGTTAATACAGAGGAATTATAGGGGGCATAGGGAGCGGAGGATGTTGGCGGGGATGAGTTTGGATCCGAGTACACGATGGGCTGAGGCTATTAAGGAGGCTAGGTATAGATATATGACGCAGCCGAGGGCGAGAGAGAGTGCGGATGTGTCAATGGTTAGTGTGGATGGGATTGGGGATGTGGGGAAAGATGGCGTGAAGCATAATAGTGCGGCGAGGCAGAATTGGAAGAAGATTGGCCTTATTGCGCGGAGGGCTGGTTGGGATGAGGACTCGGAAAGCACGAATAGTGATAATGAGGATAGGCCCGAGCAAGAACGAGAAGAACGGCGGAAACGAAGGATGGAGGAGAAGAAAAAGAGGCAGAAGGCCGCGAAGATGATGGATTTGCAGTACTTCCTTGAAATGGTCGACCTCAAACATCGCTATGGAAGTAATCTGAGGACATATCACGAGGAGTGGAAGAAATCGGACACGAATGAGAATTTCTTCTATTGGCTGGACTATGGAGAAGGTCGATTTATTGATTGTCAGGGCTGCCCAAGGGAACGGCTGGACCGCGAGCAAGTAAGGTACCTTTCCAAAGAAGAGAGGTTGGACTATTTGGTGAAGATAGACAAGGAGGGTCGACTTTGCTGGGCGAAGAATGGCGCTCGAATAGACACGACCGAAAAGTACAAAGACAGTATCCATGGAATCGTACCGGATACCGACGACACCCCAGCATACACACCTATTAAAGAGGAAGCAGCTCCTGGGCTCCAAGATAGTTCGAGCGAGACTTCAGAGACTTCTCACGAATCAGAACACCATGGCCATGAAGCCGATGATGAAGCTGACCGGGCCAACAAATACGCTACTCCCGAATACGACAAATCGAGGGGAGTGAAGAAGATCAAGCACGTATCTGCTGCTACCATCTTCAACAAACTCCTGAGAGGATCGGTCCAGAAGAATACCTGGATCTTCGTGGCCGATACTAGTTTTAGGCTTTATGTTGGTATAAAGCAATCTGGCGCGTTTCAACATTCGTCTTTTTTACACGGCTCTCGAATATCCGCGGCCGGTCTGATCAAAGTCAAGGACGGAAAACTCTCAAAATTGAGTCCTCTAAGTGGACACTACCGACCACCAGGTTTGTGACCCTACGACAAGACTTGTAAGAACATCTCAGCTGACAAACGCCTAGTATCGAATTTTCGAGCCTTTGTTCACTCGCTGAAAGACGCGGGTGCCGACATGAGCCATGTCTCAATATCCCGATCCTACGCCGTGCTTGTTGGATTAGAAGCCTACGTCAGAAGCCGGAAAAGAGGGAAGAAACTGGTCCAAAAGCTAATACACGGCCGCGATAAACTCTTGTCTCCCGACGAAGTAGCGAAAAGGGAAGAAGAGGAACGCGACAAGAGCGACAGTGCAGCGAGAGAGCAGAGATTCCTTGAGTTAAAAGAGCAAGCAGACCGTGAAGACAAGGAGCAGAATGCAAATATCAAGCTTCTGGACAAGCTCCGTATTCGGTCGAGGACTGAATCCCGTGAAGGGGAAACTAGGCTTGAGGAGCCTGTAGGAGAGAAGAAGCAAACCGAAAAAGCAGTCGATATCGAGGCTCCTGGTACTGGACCAGAAAGTGCGGTTGCTCCTGAAGGAACGAGATCAGAAGCTCCTAGGGCTGGACCATCAAATGGAGTGGCTCCGGATTCAACGAAAGATGTTTGATGCTCAACGATGAATGGATCAGCAAGACATGAGATACGAAGATGATACCAATTGTAGATATTTCTGGATAGATCGAAATCTGGAACAACAGAATGCTCCCTGACTTGCCTTGCACCATAAACAATCAATCGAAATCCAAATGTTTGGATGATTGACGATTGCTGCTGTTACCCGTATTAACATACAGGTTTCCTTTGTCAATTGAACGGTTTGATATTTCGAGCCTTCTCTTCAATCCATGCAAAGCTCATGGCCCGATTTCGCAGTGACCTTAAAACCATTTGTGACCCCTGCTTCTTGCACTTAGCAACTATTAATCAATTTGCCATTGAATTGTTGGAGGTTGATTTCTCAAACAAAGATGCGCGAATGATGCTGATGCAATATTCAAAAGATTGTGATGTGAATAATAGGTACCATTTAGTGAATAGCTCCCCGCCGCGTGCCTTCCCTTGCTATGAGGTCGTCGCTTCGCTGAGGCCCTCCCAAGTACCAGCAAAAACATTAAGACCTTCTGCAACATCGATCGCTGCCAAAGTCCATCAAATTAATTGGCAGAAACATGAGCTGCGATCTCATTAGAATCAATGGCGTCTATAACCCTCCGGTCTTCCAGAAGATCTGAAGGTCTCACGACCAGATCGTCTGCCAGGAACAATGTCGCGTTAGGCAACCCTCACAACAGATATCCGCAATCGAACATCGGTCGCAAAAAACGCCATCGAGACTCCCTCGACGACGAGAAACACTCTATTAATCCCAAAAGAGCCAAAATCGCGATAGAAATCGACGCATTTCCAAAGAGTCAGCCAAAAACCAGACCTGTCCTCATACGGGCTGACACGAATGATGTTCCTCCAAAACGATCTGCAGCAGCAGCACCAGCAACAGTGAAGACAGCCACGACTCAAACTCTCACCGGATCTCCCCCTCGAAAACCAACGAATCATCACGAGAAGGTTGTCAATGGCATTAAACACGAGCTGGATCGATTACAAGATCGATTACAACCAAGGAAGCCTGATCTCAAAGATGAGAAGCGGAAGTTACGATCACAGGAAGGCACGAGGTTCAAAAGTGAATTATCCTTGTATTTTCCTGAATATGATGAGATCATTGGCAATGAGCCAAAGGAAGATCGTAGGTCGCAAGTTTGCAGAGCAATTAGATTTAAGGCTGATTTGTTCTAGATATTTTGAATTTCGACACGCCCATCATCATCGTCGATAGTGCCAAGACCTCTACAAAGCAGCCTCCCTCTACGCGAAAACGAAACGAATACCCTCTCAAAGTATTCCCATCCTCCCTTTTCGACGACTTACACAATGCCGAGAGAGTGGATTTCTCGTTCCTGAATACACATTACAAGGATGATGGTGAGGATCCGCTTTCAGATGAGTACTTCGAGTCGATACATAAGAGGCCTGAGCGGCAGGAGAAAGGCATCCGCAACAACGACAAAGGTCGAGCTCAACATGAGAAGGACCAAGTTATACGGTTGCTGGAAGGACTTCAAGGCCCCGATTGGTTGAAGGTTATGGGTGTCAGCGGTGTCACGGATAGTAGGAAAAAGGAGTTTGAGCCAGCACGATCCCACTTCATCAAAGGTTGCCAAGCAATCATAGAGAAGTTCCGGATATGGCGAGAAGAGGAGAAACGTCGGAAGTTGGAGAAGGAGCAGGCCATGGCTGAAGCGGAGGCCGAGGACGAAGAAGAAGGAGAAGAAGGAGAGGAAGAAGAGGAAGAAGAGGCCGAGGAGGAGGAAGTGGAGGAGGAGGCCGAGGAAGAAGAAGGCTATGCCAGTGATGGAGATCCGCCCGATTACAGCGATGTGGACGCATCTGCAGCCAGGCAACTACACGAAGAAGCAATAGCTCGATCAGCACCTCTACATACTTCGAGACACCGAGAAAAACGAGCGAAGGTCGAGTCAGTGCCTCTGGCGGTGCATGAGCTGGAGAAGGACTTCAAATCCTTCTTTTCGAAGCCACATCTGAGAGAGGCGGCTCTTGGTAGAAGTCGAAGAAGTGGAAGGAGTGTTGCTGCATGGGGTCAACCAGTTCCTGAGGTCCCTCCTGCCGACTTCGACTTGCCGGAGGAGTATAGGGATGAGGAGACCTTGAAGGCACATGCCAGGAAGAAAAGGAGAGACCGGAGAGTCAGTAAAAATTAGGCTTCTTACATGAGTTCAGGAAATATGGGTGAGTAAAAGATGAGAGCCGTACTGAAAGTGCTTCATTCGGCTGGTCTGGTTTGATGTATCATTGTGTCTCAGGCATTGAATAGGTGATGGCGGTGAGCTTGGAGGGCGGTATTATTCGTATGAATAAATGCAGAGGCGGACGTGCCTTCAAATGAATATGCCTCTCAAAATAATCATTCATGAGTGTATAATTCAATGACTATCATTCCTTTCTGCTTGCTAGTTGCTCGCTGATGAGGGGATTCACAAAAAATTCCAAGCCAATTGCCAGATGAATTTTGTGCTCACGTGCTTCTTCTCGCTAGATACACCCTCGAATTTCCGATCGCGAACTCAACTTCTCAACTGCAACTTTGAAAGTGAACAAGTCCAAAAGCGCGTCATTTCCTCACGCTCGAGCACAATATAGCGCACAATAGTAAGAATTCGATTTGGTAGATAATAAAGTCACCTTCTGGCAAGCAAAGCTGCAGAAGAACACGTCGTCGGCTGGTAGCTCGATTCCGCAAAATAAAGCTCTCTCTTGTCAACCTTTGTGAATCAACCTCCGAAAACTGCCCTGACCTTCACAAACCATTTTCAAACGTTTCCCACGACAATCACACAACAAATACAAGCTCTACGACAAGCTACGAAGCATCATCGACACTGAATTCTGCACAAGCTGAGCCCAGCAACGAATCCGACCTCTGCACACGAGCCTCACGACCGTCCAGAATCCACAGTATTTCACATCGCGACCTCCTCGAGAACAGCTTTCAAGCACATCACATACTACGCATAACGCGCGCATCTATCTGGTAGAAGGGCGGAAGAGCGCCGGGCTCTGGTGGACTTCATGAAAGTGTCGTAGAAGAGCATCGACGCGCCAGGGTTTCTGGACTCCCCGAGCCTCGACCTGACCCGACAGTTGCATACCTCCCTGGACAGCATGCCTGGCGTGCTCCTCGACGAAATGGAGCAGCCAACAATTCCTACGCCCAAGGCGCCAGAGTATGGCTTCGTCGTTTCACATCAGAAGGTGGAGCTAGAGGTCGACTTCTCAACCCAGAGCGTGACTGGGCGCACTGAAATTACCATCCTTCCTCTACAGAAAAACCTACATACAATTAGAGTTGATGCCCGACAATGCACGATACCTTCACAAGGGGTTATGGTGAATGGCACGACCGCGACATTTGACTATGAGGATCCTATGAAGCTCTTAGAGGTTCCACCGCATTACAACTGGACTGCAAATCAATATGACATGCAGAGGGAGAGGCTGAAGCCACTGATGGATGATGATACGCGGAGCGAGGTCGCATTGGAAATCGAGGTCCCCCAGAGCGTTGGTATTGAGGCAGTCGATCCCTTTGGAGAAAATGCAGCAAATGCCCTCACGGAACGAGCTATTGGCGCATCTGCAGCACGAAATTCGTCCATTGCGATCAATGGGGTGGGAGATCCACTCTCAGCGACATCAACAATGACTCCAAAGACTGCAGCTGAACAATCAGCACGATTCCAACCTCTGATCATCAGCATATCGTTCTCCGTGAGCAAATTTCGAGATGGTCTGCACTTTGTTGGCTTGGGACAGGGAGATCAACGGTTTCCACATGTCTATTCCCGGCATTCGGTAGAACCCGGAACTGCTTCCTGCATCTTTCCTTGCGTCGATGACCCAGCCATGAGATGTACATGGGAGCTTGTCATCAAGTGTTCTCGGACATTGGGAGATGCTCTCAAGAAACGTCCAAAGCCATCTCACCATACCAAGAAACCCCAGGCTAATGGCATCCTGCACGGTACTAATGGACTGCTTTCTCCAGAAGTCTCTGAGATCAATGATGAGGACAAGCTTCTGGAGATGATGGTCGTTTGCTCTGGAGAAATGTTAAACGAGGTGGTCGATCCTGATGACAGCTCCAAGAAGATTGTCTCCTTTGAAGTTGGCACAATTGTGGCCCCGAAACATATCGGATTCGCTATTGGTCCATTCGAACAGGTTGATCTCTCAGAGTTCCGCGATGAGGAGGACGAAGAGAAACTTGGACAAGGCCAGTCTGTCCCTGTGTCAGCCTTTGTTCTTCCTGGACGAGCTGAAGAGGCCCGAAATACCTGTCAGCCAATGGCTCATGCCATGGATTGGTTCTCTCTCAACTTCGCTGGCTTCCCCTTTTCCGAATATAAAATGGTCTTCATC
Organism: Gamarada debralockiae; assembly: GCA_002803225.1. Classification (NCBI taxonomy): domain Eukaryota; kingdom Fungi; phylum Ascomycota; class Leotiomycetes; order Helotiales; family Hyphodiscaceae; genus Gamarada; species Gamarada debralockiae. Next base: position 159,623 of record NXFV01001368.1, on the reverse strand, counting down.
AATGACCAGGTTCGAGATGTTGAGCACACAGCAGGGCTCTCTTTATGCGACATACGTCTTCTTTGCCCAGAGGAAATCATAGACCCAGAGGTTGAGAGCACAAGAACTCTAGTCCATGCGCTTGCAAGTCAGTGGATGGGCGTCACTGTAGTGCCAAATGAGCGGGCTGACCGATGGATCACAATTGGTCTTTCTCACTTCATGACTGGGATGTTTATGAAGGTCCTTTGCGGAAACAACGAATTCATGTTTCGACAGAAGACGCTTGCAGACAAGCTCGTGGAGCTAGACATCAACAGACCTTCACTGTATGCGCTGGGAGAAGTCTTGCATCTGGGTTCCTTTGAGTACGATTTCGTGGCACTGAAAGCACCACTTGTTCTTTTCATCTTGGACAGACGAATCATCAAAGAAGCCGGAACCCAAGGCATTGCCCGTGTCATCACGAAGATTGCTTTGGGAGCGAACACTGGCGCAGCTAGCGAAAGCGTCGTATCTACAGAACCATTCCGGAGACAGGTCGAAAAGATCGCAAAGTATCGAAAGACAGAGCCATTCTGGAATCAATGGATTCTTAACGCTGGATGCCCTAGATTTGTTGTATCCCAAAAATTCAACAAGAAGCGTCTCATGATAGAGATGAGAATTCTCCAGAAACAGGATACTCTTCCTTCGCAACGAAAGCTGAAAAAGGGCGACTTCCTGAGAGAATTTAAGGAGGACGTTGCTGAAGTGTTTGCCGGAGAGGTGCAGCCCCTTTTTACAGGCTCTATGACTATTCGCATTCACGAAGCTGATGGCACTCCCTATGAACACGTTGTGGAGATCCGAGAAGGCAACGGCCAGATCGAGATTCCTTATAGCACCAAGTACAAGCGATTAAAGCGAAGTCGCCGTCAAAAAGAGCGAGCTGCTGCTGGTGGAGGTGGTGAAATTGGAGCCGAACTTGGAGAAGATGCTCTCATTTACTGCCTGGGAGATATACTTCAATCCCAACAGGAAATGCAAGAATGGGGACTTGTTGACTGGAACGACGAACAACAACAGCTAATGGAGAACGAGTCTTACGAATGGTTCCGAATCGATGCAGACTTTGAATGGCTCTGTAGTAAGCAGCTGATCAACATGCAGCCATGGATGTATGTTTCCCAGCTTCAGCAGGATCGAGATGTTGTCGCTCAGCAAGAGTCAATGGTTTGGCTCAAGACTCAACCGCCACATCCTATTGCGGCGACGTTCTTGATCAGAACATTGATGGACACACGATATTATTACGGCATTCGTCAAATGGCAGCGGAATGTCTCGTAACTCATGCCGACCCTGTTGCTCACTGGATAGGCTGGAGACATCTGGAAAAGGCTTTCTCGGAGCTCTTCTGTTATCCAGGTACCAAGACGCCTCGATCCAATGACTTTACAGATAAACAAGCGTATTGGGTGTCAAACGCCATTCCCAAGGCCGTTTCTCAGATCCGCCAAGATGGGAAGTGTCCCAAGGAGGCCAGATATTTCATTCTTGATCAACTACGCTTCAACGATAATGGGAATAATGAGTATTCGGACAACTTCAAGGTGGCAAATCTCCTAAATGCATTGGCTGATAGTCTTTTGCCTATCAAGAAGAAGGGGGGCGAGGCAGAGGAAATAGTCTTTGCCGCTGACGATGAAGACGATGAGGATGATGAGCCTCACCAATTCCGAGACGTCGTCATTGAGGAGCTTGATCGTTATTGCCGCTCAGACCAATGGACACACTCCTATCACAATATCTACACCACCACCGTCTTGGATTGCAAGCGAAAACTGATGAAAGCTGGAGTCATCCCTCAAGATCCAATGGAATTCGCCCAATATACACACGATGGCACATCAGAATATGTTCGCATAAAGGCATGGGAAGCATTGGTTGACCTTGGACTGATAATCACAGACGATACGGTGACTGCTTTCCTCTTGGGCGTTCTGAGCACAGACTCTTCCCCATACGTACGCAATCAACTCTTCAAGGCCTTCGCTCTCGGCTTGGCTATGATCGCGCTCGACGACAACAAGGCTGTTGAAGCTCCCCAAGCTGGGATTGATGGAGACGGAGATATGTTGATCATCGATGAAGAGGCTTCGAGTGCAGCTCGAAAAGCTCACATCATACGTACTACAAGCATGGATGGTGCACTGGATGCTTTGAAAGTGGAATTGAAGGACAATCTTTCACTAAAGGAGGCAATCTGGAAGGCGGTACAGTCTTCAACTCTTACGTTGTTTGAGGAGCACGATTTGCTCGATGTCTGCTGGGCGCTTTACGATCCGAAAGAGTCTCTGGTGCTCAAGCTGCGATACCCACGTTTCTGGGCTGTAGAGAATCATGGAAAGGTACACTAAAATTATATCGTTTTCAATTCATCGTGCTAACTACTTATCTAGGGCAAATTGGTCTTCAAGGAAACAGAGAAGGTGCGGACAAAGATGATGAAACCTCGAAAGTCCAAACAACCACAAGCTTTGCCACAACCTCCACCACAACCAGTGGTGAAAGTGGAGCCGGTGGAAAGACCTGTTTTTCCTTCCATCAAAGTATCCAGCAGCGCAAACACATCCATGGGACCGCCCAAGCAGACACTCAAGCGACCATTGGCACCAGAACGAAGCCAGAGCACAACAAGCTCAGACGGCGGCCAACCACCTCGAAAGAAGTCAAAGATCCTCAAATTCAAGGTCCCCGTCGAGAAAGTACAAGCAATTCTACGTTCCCCTCCCCACCCCGCCACACCAGCCGCAAAGTCCTCTTCCTCGACTCGCAGCTCGCCAGCACCAAGACCCTCCCCCTCCCCCTCAATCGCAGCGCCAAGTCCATCAGCTTCTACTCTTTCTGCATCACCCGCATCAACACCTGCTGCACCATCAGGTGGCATCGTCGTCAAACCACCACGCAAACCTCTCCCCGACTCAGCGGCAGTGGCGCGCAAACCACTTCCAGACGCACCTCCTCCCCCGCTGAATCGAGTGGGAAGCAATACCATCAAGTTTAAGATCAAGAAGAAAGATCCTTCTCCTTGATACTACCCATTCTCCTCTTTTCTTTCTTTGATTCGATTGAATTTAGCGAAAGGCGCAGCGTGGAAAATCATCGAAACGGCGACTTTGGGCATACGATAGTGCGTTGGATCGCGCTTTGTACATATAGACTCCCATTTCCATGGTATTTGAGGGATTTGGTAGCAAGAAGGTGGTTTATAGTACCAAAGGGGGACTGGATGCTCGGTTGTGTGTTGCGAGCGGATAGAGCGCGATGAGAATCGAGATCTTCAGTCTTCCACCTTTGTCCATGCCTTTCAATGTGATCGTGATCCCTCCGCTAACCCATGCTTCCACATCCCGTAATGCCCAACTCCTCCCTCAGCTCCTCGAACTCCCACCGCCCAAACCGAGCCTCTCCTCCCTTGTCTTAACCTGCGCACCCCTAGCCCTATCTCCCGGCAAAGGCCTCAGCTCATCATTTGGATCTCGATTCTGGTTCTTCTGCTGAGGCGTGATATTCTGCTGTGCTTGGAGAGCGGCTTGTTCGCGCTGCAGAGCTTCTCGTGCGCGTGCATCTTCGTAGATCGCGACGTCTTCCGTTGTGAGGGTTATTGCTGTCGGCTTGCGACGGAGCATGATTTCTGTGGTGGGAGATCCTTGATCGGTTTATATGGTAAGTGTGTGATTGGGTTCCGGATTTCGATGTGAAGTTTTGTGGTTTGTTTGGAAAGGGAGCCGCGTTCAGATCGAATAGGGAAATTCAAAGCAATGAGGCTGTAAGGCAACGCTATAGTCTCAGGCATCAAGTTCCATCAACACGACCAATTTTTAGACAGCGATGTTTGAAGCTTCATTGCTTTCTACCTCAACAGCACACTATGTACAAGTGGCATGTCAATTCGGCCATTGGTCGTGGACGGCCTCTCGCCAATGACTTTTCAAGAGTTGCAGATGGAATTGCGGCTTCATTACGACAATTTTCCGTCTCGATATCAAGAGCAGAGGAAGATAAAGGTTCGTTATCCCCCTTGCTATTGGACACCCTCCTTCCCATAACCAAATTCTAATATCATGAATAGATGCTCCCAGATCATCACGCGCTCAAAAAGGAGCGGAAGCAGCCAGAGAAATCTTAGCAGTACCACCGAGAGGGATTGACGCTCGCTCTCTCGCTGCCAAACCACCACCCCAAGGCTTCACAATCCGCCGAGTAGACGAGAGACCATCACGACCTAGTGGCTCTGCGCCTAGAGGACGAGGCGGCTTTTCAGGGGATCGAGGTGGACAAGGAGGATTCACATCACGCGGTCGAGGCGGGACTGGTATGCGATCGCGAGGGGGCGGACGAGGGGGACGAGGAGGACGCGGAAAACGTCCAAGAGGACCACGACCGAAGAGGGAAGAGGAAGATCCTGCGGAAGATCCTTGGAACGAGGAAGAGCTTGCTTGGTTGGCGGGCAATGACGGCGGTTGGCCTACACCCTACGTACCAAAGACGAGTCTGGAACAATTGATTGGGAAGGGACCCTCTGTGATTTCGAGTCCGAGGGGAGTGGTTGAGACAGCTGTGTATAAGATGCAAGTTGCTACGGACAATGTCAATGGGCCGCATAGAGCTGCTGAGGAGCATCTTTCGAGATGGAAAGACGGACATGGGACGTTATTTGAGAGTGGTGCGGCGAAGGCTACTACGCAGGAGTATCTCAATCAGAAGAGGGAGCGGATAGCCGATCGTTTGGGTTTGGAGTATCAGCCGTTGGAGATCCCTACGATGCCGGAGGCTGAAAGAGAGAAACTTTCGAAGGCTTGGATTGCGGGTCATTACGTTGGGCCGAAGCCTGCAGAGAAAGGAGACGTTCTGGGACAGGTGGAGGCGTATACGATTCGCAATGAGACGTATCTACCAGAGGACTCGAGGAAGTTACAAGCTAAGCTGGCGTCGTTGTTACCTGCTGCTGCGGCGCGACCAGCAGCACCAGGAGCTGTACGAAAACCACTCTAAAAGGATTTGCATGTATGAAATAGACGGGTGTTTGGTATAATTGTACAGATATGTAACATACACAATTTTACGCCTGCTCCATAGTTTTCCGTGCCGCATCAACAGTCTTCTTGACATCTGCAACTCCCTTCTCTGCAATCTTCTCCATCTCCTTATGTGCTTTCTTCAAATCATCTGGTCGTACAGCTTTCTTCAACTCCATGGCTCGTAATCGTTTCTGCATTGCTCCTCTAGCGTTCCTAACTCCTACATTCGCCGTCTCCCCCGCTTTGCTCGCTGCCGCTAATGCTAGGTCTCTTGACTCTTTCGTGGGTGGTGGGATGGGGATGTTTAGCTGAGAGGCATTATGCGCATCTGGCTGTGGTTGGAGATTCAGGTCCTTCGAGCCTTGAATCGCAGAGATGATCGGCTTGACATGCTATCACCCCATAATTAGCACAGTCCCAAAACCTCCCTCCTCTCCCATCTCATCCATTTGATCAACTCACATCCTTCTCCCCAACCAGCACCATCAAACTCCTTCCCCCTTTCGGCAACACCTGCGCCAAATCCCCCAATCGCTCCGTAGCCTTACTATCCTTATTCAAATGCACCCTGACATTCTCCAGCACCTCCGGGTTAAACCTTCCTCCAGTACGTAGCTTCGATAAATCGTTCTTGAGTTTCTCGAGACTCCTTTCGATCCCTGCTTGGAGGGTTGAGAAATCGAATGGGTCTTCGACTACACCAGACGATTTTTCGGCGGCTTCTTCTTCCTTTTCGCGCTCGGCGCGGCCTTTCTTCTTGAGAAGGAAGGGTGTGTGGGAGAATACTCTGCGGGTGACGAGGGGTTGTGGGATGGGGTTGCGGGAGAGTGGTACGGATAAGGAGGCTGCTCGTGTGCTGTGAGGTGTTAGTAGGGCTCAATTGGATGAATTTAGGTCCGCTCACATGGCTGAAGCTTCAATGCTGACAGTAGCCTTTCTGAGGAGCTGGTTCAGCGCATTTGCGCGAACTGATAATGGTGTAGGCATGATTGTGCTGTTTGTAAAAAAGGTCGTGTATTCAACCGCGTTCGAAATTTTGGCGGCAAGGCAGTTGCGATGCCTCGTCTTTCAGCCTTCTCACGTTAGAGTCATCAACAACATCATGTCAACAGCACAACCCAGAGTCTTTCCAACTACTCTGTCTTATGAACTCGAACTTTTTGAATCTACCAAGTCTCACAGCTTTCTTTTTAGCTCTTTGATCTTCCATTCGAATTGAACAACTACTGGTACCTTTCTCTCAACGCCACCACGGATCTGCTCCTCTCCTCCACCTTCCACCATGAAGAGCTTCCCCTTTCTTGAACTCCCACCAGAGATCCGCGAGAAGATATACATCCTAATCAGCACCTCTTCAAAACCATACATCCTACTCAACGCTCCCGATGCCCACGCCTCGTTTCCCCTCAACCTCCTCCTCACCAATGTCCAAATATACCATGAGCTACGTCCTCTGTACCTAACATCAAATGGCTTCTCCATAACACTACTCAAGCGCAATGACATCTGGGAGTACTTCCTCTCTCCCTCCTGGCTCGACAACCGTAGGCAAATCCGCACTCTGCGCCTCAACATTATCCGATGGGGAACGAAAGATTTCTTTGTTCAGCGCTTACTTCCCGCACTGGAGGATTGTATATTGAATGGGCGACTGAGGGATCTGGAGGTTAGGACGAGAGAGGACTGGATGAGGATTATGACGGCGGGGGAAGTTGGAGAGGGCAATGCGAATTGGAAGGCCTTGAGGACCTTACTGGCAGATCCTTATTTGGAGCGTTCCGTGCTGATGGCGGGGCCGGCCTGGCCGGATGAGATATATGATTGGGAGCCTGGAGTTTTGTACCAGCGTGAGCCCTTTCAGCATGTCGGGTGGGTGTTTGATGATGAGGGGGAAGGCGCGTGGCGGATGGTTTCTGATGGGAGGCACATAGTAAGGACGTAAGGAAGTTACGATATCCAAGATCACAGAATGGTCACTCAGATATGCAGAATGGAAGTCAAGATTTTTGGATGTTTGCTTCAATTTGATTATTCCCGTTCTTCTTATTCTACAAGCGCGCTTTATGCCCGTAGTCAAAAGAAGAAGCTATCCTCCGTCAATGGATCACAGAGCGGCCAGATCAGAAAATCGTAAAATGACTTTTTATCCCAGTGATGAAAGAAGAAAATGAGCCAGAAACCAGATGGGCCAATCCATTTCATGAAATGAAAATCATGATGCATCAACACCCCTTTCTCCGTATGTGCGATCTTGTCTGTGTGGTGGGTAGGTAGAGAGTTTAGCGGGTAGACATGGCCTTGGTGACCACTCTCTTCAGTGCGAGCTCCTTCTTCTTCAAGTCATCTGAAGTAGAGTCCTCGATCTCAAGCTGACCCATGGCGTCGCTGAGCGCAGACTCGATCTTCTCCTTGGTTCCACGCTTGAGCTTGAGGGACATGGTGGGGTCGGAAACGATCTCCTCGACTCTTGAGATGTAGGACTCGAGTTGTTGTCTAGCCTCGAACTTCTTGCTGAAAGCCTCGTCGCTGTTCTTGAACTTCTCGGCATCTATAATTCGTTAGTATTTGACACCAAGAGTAGAGAGAGCTGTACTAACCGCTGATCATGCTCTCAATTTCACTTGAGGAAAGCTTGCCGACAGAGTTGGAGATGGTGATGTTGGCGCTACGTCCTGAGGTCTTCTCAGTGGCAGTAACCTTAAGGATACCGTTGACATCGACCTCGAAGACGACCTCGAGAACGGCATCACCAGCCTTCATAGGAGGAATTGGTGCAAGAGTGAACTCTCCGAGGGAGGTGTTATCCTCGCAGTTCACACGCTCACCCTGGTAAACGGGAAATTGAACGGTTTGTTGGTTGTCAGCCTGAAATAGATTAGTATGGGCATTCAAGAGATCTGTTGGGAGTGGGGAGCTGAGGTCTTCGGTTCTGGAGACACTGGGAGTTTGGGGGCGCGATCTGTACATACAACGGTGGTGAAAGTTCTCTGAATTGATATGTTAGCGAATATTCAAGTATGATAATAGTTCGTGATAGACGACAGTTCGAGAACGATGAAAAGTCTGACAATGATGAAAGTCCGAGAAAGATGCAAGTCCAGAAAAGCCAAAAATCGGTGCCGTCGATTTTGTCAAGTCGAGCTCACGCTCGACTTGTCCTCCGCCACTTGCTTCAAGTGACGCTTGGATCTATCGTGTCTGTCCAGTTCGTATTGACTGGAACAGACAACTTCGCAGGTCTCGCAAAAGTAATTTCCGCGCTCCTTGGCCTTGGCCTGCTTGAGCGTAGAGCGACTCGGCTTGTAGGACAGACCCCGACTCTCGAGCTCCACCTTCTGCTTGTGCCTCTTCGAGAGCTGGTGTCTGTCAAGTTCGCTTTGCTTCCTGCATGTAACATTGCAGGTGTAACAGTGGTAATCCTTGGACTCCATTCTTCTCTCCTCGAAGCGCTGTCCTCTTTGTAGAGCCTTGTCTGTTTGGGCATACCGCTTCTGGGCCTCGCGCCGTAAAACCTCGGCCGCAGGATCGCCTTTGATATTGTTCTGATAGTAGTCGACAAGGTACAGACGATTCTTCTCCTTGACCGCGGCGGCTATGGACTCGAGCTGTTCGGGAGAGAGGTCGAAGTTGCCGGCGGGACCTTCCCACATGGCATTGTGACTACATAGTCCATGGTATTCGAACGACTCGAGAGGCCAACGACAGAAGCCAGTCATGCTGTAGTCCTTCTTGCGAGAATACATAGTCCAGAACGTGAAGCTCAATGCGGCCTCCATTGCGACGAACAGAAGACGAGTGCGCGGAGCATCTGCAGCGGATGGAAGAGGAGTCCATATGAGAAGTCCTTTGTGAACTACAACGTAGCCGTCCTGCATAGCAGCCTTGACATACGTAGGTAGAATGGGGTTGTCCGATGAATCATATTGGCGAAAGCGAATCCGAACACCAGCCGTGGCCTGAGTTCCAGATCCAATGTAGACCAGTGGCATCGCATTGTGCTTCTCGAGGACCAGTGCATAAATGCCCCATCGTTTGTGAACATCGGTAGGCAATGACTTGAAGAAGCTCAGACCGGGAGGATTGGTGCCACCGATTGCCTCGAGAAGACCAGGGCAGAAAGACAGGGAGGCGGCAGAGAGGATCTCCGAAAGTACTTCTTTAGTCGGGAAGACTTGGCTGAACAGACCGTGCTTGTGAACTGGCATGACGAGACAAGCAAATGTCATCAGCACCATCGTCGAGATGATGGTGGGAACCTCGAACGCCATTGTGACTGGATGACGCCCAGGGTGGGAGAACAGACGCCGCCGATTTACGAGATTCGAGGAGCAGCAGTAGTGATCGTGGACAAGACTCGACAGGAGCAGCAGAAGTGATCGCAGGCTCTCTGCTGGAATGTGCGTGAAGGAGAGGATGACAAGAAGAAAACAGCAGACGGAAAGCAGGAGAAGTAAGTAAGATTATCCCTCCTTACTGAAGGAAGGAGCATCCTCAAGAGTAGAAGGTGCCGCCATCCCTAAGAGAAGGTACCCAGTAGGGAAGGAACACCCTCACTCCAGTGCACCACCACCGCAAAAGTACTTTTGGACTGGCATCAAAACAAGCAGGGGATAAAACATGGTGTAGTAGAGGGTGAAAGGGAAAGTTTTCTGCTGACCTTCTTGATGGTAGGGACGGTCTGACCACGAGGAACGACAGGGGCGAAGATGTTACCCTCCATGGCAACACCGAGGGAAAGAGGAACGACATCCAAGAGGAGGAGATCGGCGGTATCGGTGGAGGTGGCCTTTCCGGAGAGGATTCCAGCCTGGACAGCGGCACCGTATGCGACGGCCTCATCAGGGTTGATGCTCTTCTCAAGCTTCTTGCCATCGAAGAAATCGCTCAGGAGCTTTTGTATCCGAGGAATACGGGTAGATCCACCAACAAGCACAATCTCGTCAACCTTACTCTTGTCGAGGTTAGCATCCTTCAAGACCTGGGCAACTGGCTCCAAAGTGCCGTTGAAAGCCTTGGAGTTCAAGTCCTCGAATCTGGCACGGGTGATTTGGGCGTTGAAATCCTCTCCGTCGAAAAGGGAATCAATCTCAACAGTGGTTTGAGCACCGTTGGAGAGGGTTCTCTTGGCACGCTCGCAAGCGGTTCGGAGACGTCGAAGGGCACGGGGGTCATTTGACATATCCTTCTTGGTCTTGCGCTGGAACTCCTTCTTGAAGTGCTCAAGCAAGTTGGTATCGAAATCCTGTCCTCCCAAGTGAGTATCACCGGCAGTAGCCTTCACGGTGAAAACACCACCCTGGATGTTGAGAAGGGACACATCGAAAGTTCCACCACCGAGATCGTAGATCAAGACATTGCGCTCCTTGTTTGACTTTCCAGCACCGAGACCGTATGCAATAGCAGCGGCAGTAGGCTCGTTGATGATACGGAGGACGTTGAGACCGGCGATGGCACCAGCATCCTTAGTAGCTTGACGCTGGTTGTCGTTGAAGTAGGCAGGGACGGTAATTACGGCCTTGGAGACCTTCTTGCCCAACTTGACTTCGGCGACTTCCTTCATCTATACGTGATTGCAAATCAGCACACGATCATCTGCCGTAGTTATGAGGCAATTTACCTTGGTCAAAACCATGGATGAGATCTCCTGAGGTGAGAAGGTCTTGTTCTCTCCGAGATACTCAACCTCAACCATAGGGTTTCCATCCTGGTCAACGACCTTGAATGGCCATGACTCGATATCCTTCTTGACTGTGGGGTCGTCGAATCGTCGCCCGATCAGTCGCCTACAGCCTTGTCAGCGGAAAAGACCTCACGAGACGATGGCGGTCAACAGAGAGAGCAAACTAACTTGATATCAAAGATGGTGTTTCTTGGATTCATAGCAGCCTGGTTCTTTGCGGATTCACCGATCAAACGCTCCTTGTCGGTGAAAGAGACGAAGGATGGAGTGGTGAAGCTACCCTGCTCGTTGGCAATGATCTCGACATTGGTTCCCTCATAGTTGGCAACTGTTTTGATATTAATAAACTGTATTTGACATCTCTGGCTCGTCGCATTGAGACACCATATCGAAGAACGTACCGCAGGAGTATGTGGTGCCTATTCGAACAAAAAAGTCAGCCTTTGAAGATAAAGTCGATAAAGCCGACGGCAATCGTATTTGCAGAAACAGGTATTGTAAACCTACCAAGATCGATACCGATCGCGCCTTCGTAGACCTCGTCAGCCATGTTGGATGTGGTTATTAAGATTTCTCGTTGAATTGGAAATGTACTTCAACTGGCGGGCTGAGAAGGAATTCCACTTCAACTTTTTCTGGTGGTGGGAACTTTTTTAGCGCCAAAATTCCGAGGTCGCTTAGTAAACGCCACCAAGCCAATCAGAACCAATTTACCTTCTACTGTACCTTCAAGTCGTCAATTCTCCAGCTTCTATGGCCAACTTGAAGGCAATTCTTGGCTTCATTTATCACAATTCCTACAAGTGAATGCATAATTGAATTTCTCATAAGAGTCACTCAAATTTGAAGCGAGGAGATCAGAGTAGCTAGGGAAGACGATTCTACTCAAACAAACATGCTAAGCTAATTACTTGTACAACTCCCACATCGCCCTTGGATGCATGCAGACCATGAACTCCATCCCAATGACCATTCTTATTAACAGAAACGCCATTTCTGAATCCTCAAGTTCCATACCTCATTCCACTCCCCGGTCATGCAAACATATCTACAATCGTCCACTACGACTTCATTAGGTTGGCAAAAATAGTGATCTTCTCTAGCTCAACATCTTGTCCATTCGCCAGCTTTGGGGCACCCTTAGGCAACGCAGCAATTAATTCAATCTCGATTCGGTTAACGCCTGGAAGAATCCTGGCTTCGAAGAGGGGGTGGAGGTTATCGACAGCTTGGCCTGGTATGTTTGGCATGGCATGCAGTCGTTGAGTTCCAGATGTGACAAAAAGCTTATATTGTCGTTCACGCAGGGAAGCCGCAATAGTCGGCTTGATCTGAAGGTAGTAGTGGGTTGGAGGAAGGTTGATAGTAACAGACTGTTGAGTCTTGGTCGGAGATGGTGGAAGGTTCATACGAAGGTGCTTCGAGATGTTAAGGCCCGGATGAGTCGAGATGCTCAAGTTTGTAATCATAGCATCAGAAGCGTCTAAGGAGGCATTAGCACAAAGTAATATAGATTGGAGATTGGAGCTGTTACTGACCTTTGCCGGGCTGTCTCCACTTCGATTCGTAACTAGAATTGGGTGGTTGATATTGAGCTTGGTGATTGAAGGACTGCGCATAGCCTCCTTGTGAATATTGATTCTGTTGTGGGAGGCCGGGAGTCGAAGGAGGTGGCATTCCACTTCCATTGAGACCTGGAGTAGACACAGCTTGGCTGGAACCACGGTAGCTGTATCCAGCAGTAATAGCCGGAGAGTTGCGGGCACCTTCTTCATTTTTAACCAAGGCAGCGTTTGAAGGCGTTGGAGAAGCCACAGAGTCTGACATACTCCGGGCCCTCTCAAGTTGGTCAAGAGCAGGAACAGGAGTTGAAGAAGAACCACCAAACGGATTTCTGCGAGCTGTTCCATTGACAGGAGTGTCACTGCCATTCGAGCCGTTCGTCTGAGGGGCAGGAGAGTCGGCAGGACTGGCCTTGCCTCCTCCAAATTTGAGGGTTATCCTAGGCGCAGGTTCAGGCATCTTAAGCTTGATCTTAGGGCCCGCTGGCTCGGGAACGGCCTGCTTGGCTTTTTTCAAGCACTTGTAGAAGAAGGTCTATATACTTCAGCAAACGTCACGCATAGGGCAGAGACAAAGGATTGACGAACCTGGAGGTCTTCGGCAAGAAGGTAGATATCACTTCCATCTTCGTTGTACTGGAAAGCGTTCTTCCAGAGATAGCTCATCTCTTCCTCGAAAGCTGCCCAATGCTTGAAGTCCGAAATGCCAGTGGCAGCCTTCTTTCCCTGGACACCCTTGACACGCTTCTGAAGTTGCTTGATTGATACCGGGTGCTGAATGATTTGGTAGTATTCCTTGAAATCTACTGGGTCTAGAAGATCGAGAAATGGTTCAAAGCCTGCGAAGTCATCCCTTTGAACAAGTAAGCAGATTGCCATGCACCAGTAATAAATTACTTACTCGGGATTCTCTTTGTAGTTTATCATGTCTAGCAAAATCTTCTCTTGCGCTTGCTGGAAATTTAGACCAGTATAATTGACCCCAGCATAGTGTGACTCCGACGACGCAGGTGTTGAGCTCTTCCTTAGTGCGTGGGCTTGGGGGTTCTTTGGCGGACGGCCCCTTCTTTTTGGGGGAGGTGCGACTTCAATTTCTGGGTCCGGTTCTCCTTCGGCATCTTTATCTTCATCAGCAGCAGCAGCAGCATTCTCCTCCTCCTCGTCGCCTGGTAATGGCGTAGGATGGCAAACGAAGCCGGGTGTTTTGTATGCTGGATTGATCTTCGTCATGTAATTGCTCAAAGCTTTCCTCAATCGTTCAGCATCATCATAGATAATTGATCCCTTCGCGTTGAACTCTTTGGCATTCGATATCATACGCTTGAAGTAGCTTTCGAGAGAGGTAAGGGTTGGGAACTCGTTTCGCCGTAACTTCGACTCGATCGTGTCCAACGCAATCGGCATCTTAATTTCTTTATAATATTCTGGTAGTTCTCGTTTGTTTGGGAGTTCGAGGAAGGCCGTCGCGATAAGTCGTCCACTGTATGTTTTGTAAGCTCCGGTTCAATCTAAGACTTGCAGGTAGAGACAAATGCACAAATGCAAAGGGAAGGAAAGAGGCTTGTGTGTGATAAGGGAATCCGCAGGGATAGAGACGGCGAAGATGCAGAAGATATGTGATCTGCTGAAGTCTTTACCGGTTACACGAGGCTGGAAGTAAAGGAGAGGGTCTTGATTCGTGATAATTACTAGAGGAGCAGGTGAACTTACTTCTTATCCTCCGTCTTCTTGATCGTCTCCAAGAATTTGAGCCCATGGTCTTTGGTTGTTTGGGGGGTTTCTGCATCGTCCTTGTGCACTGTCAGCCTTCTCGTCTGAATAAAAGTTGCAGTCTCGAAGGTCTTTGGCGGTGCTAGAAAGGCTAGGTGGTTGTGCTTCAATGCGCCGGTTCAACCAACCCTTGCTCAATCAACTGCAAAATGTGGACGATTCGCATCGCAACTTGCAGCAGTTCCTTCACATAAAGCAGAGATAATGACCTACATCCGGGAACTTTCTTCTCTTTGATGCACGGTCATCGACGTCGTCGCGCGCGCCCCCTCCGCCACTGTTGACTTTTCGTTTCGATTCCATCTTGCGCTTCACGACCTAGATCGCTGGCGAACCTAGGAATCAGTTAAGTAATGCGCGGCGTCTGCGAAGTTGTTGTGACGATACAATGGCTTCCTTTCGGACGCGTCGAGTGAATATTGAGTTGCGCGCAGGGAGGTCGGTACGCAATGTTGGTGGATGGACCCCTGTAAAGGGCTGTTGTCCGCGAACGGAAATTGTTGAAATGGAGTGAGCGATTGTAAGGACCCTGACTATTATTCAGGCTTGGCTGTAATATCCTGAAGATTTGTTGACAAATTCACTTCGAATCTGGGAATTATTCGCAGGCGCAATTCTCGCAGGTGTGCGGAAACAGTATGTCTTTCAGTCACGTGTCATGACCGCTAGTTCTGCGCTACAGATTTGGCGACCGGAAAGACAAGGCTGCTGCTCATCCCAAAAACTTTCCGAGAAGTCAAGTAAACAAACCACGACACAATCACAGATTTCAGAACAACTTACCAAACGCTCCTTCTTCGTTGCCCATTCGTTACAGGAACTTCTCAACTACCCAGGTCTTCCCTTTACAGCATACATCGCTTCGAGCTGCCCCATTTCCTCAATTTGCTTTTCCTACCAACGGACGCCCGTGCAACTCAACCCCCTCGACTCCACCCTAACTACACTCCCTCGATATTTACTAACTCTCGTTGACTGGATACGCTTGAGTCAATTGGATCCATCGGTTAAGAAAGGAACTTCTACGCCAAATTCTCGAGGGAGCAGCTTCGCAAGATCTGTATCGCGTGCTGCCCCACCATCCGCCCTTTTTCCAACTCCGACTACGAGAAGAAGCATTTATAGCGTACGAGAAACACAATGGCAGATTCGGATTACAACCGACGGAACAAGGTTCCTAGGCCTCTTTCGGATTCGGAGAAGGCACGCTTGGACGAGTTCATCGACTCAATTCATTACTCCGCAAGGTGAGCTCCTGTTCCCTTTACTTTGCAATAGAATAAGGCAAATGTCTTCGAATAGATCAAGTCTAACCCAATTAATAGATATTCCGATAATGAGTTCGAGTACCGCCATGTCCAACTCCCGAAGAATATGCTAAAGGCGATCCCGAAAGAGTACCATGACCCGTCGAAGGGCACGCTGAAATTGCTGTGGGAGGAAGAGTGGAGAGCATTGGGTATCACTCAGGTATGGCAAGGAACTTTCAATAAAAGTGGGCAAGTGGTGCTAACTGTGTCAAACAGAGTCTTGGATGGGAGCATTACGAAGTTCATGAGCCAGAGCCACACATCCTCCTCTTCAAGTAAGTAATCATTGAACAACTCTTTCTCCGAAGTCACTAATTCATTACCCAGGCGACCAATCAACTACGTCCCTCCGAGTCAATAGAGATGCGGTTTCTCTGCTCATGTTCTTGAATTTGATTTGGCGGTTCTCATCCAGCGCAAGACAGGCGGCGTATGCATGCTTTGATGATTTTACGTCTCATGTCTCTCGGATACATAAACATCATGGATTTGATGATGGTTTCTACAATGTACTAAATTAGGATTAATGGGTTTTCCTCTCTTTGAAGACTTGTCCTTCCCCTCTTCGGATCCTGGTGTATGTGTACATTACTGCAGCATGCAATTTTGGAGGAGATTGACTATTGGAGGTGCATATGCCCATGGAATAATTGGTTGTACTTCGTATGTGTCTTGTGCTGCGCTGCGTCTCCTGATTTTGAGGGCTTCTGACGGGTCTCGCCTCTGAGTGTCCGCTTTTGGAGCCGTAATACAAAACCATCTGTCAAATAGGATGTTCTATTCCAGGTGATACCCTATCTTTCAAAATTGGGGCCGATTCATAATTCCAGCATTTTTTTACAATGGATAGTGGCGATAAAGAAGTGCCTGTCCGTCTCCCTTTGTGCCAAAGACGTTTGATGCCACGTTCCCGTTGAAGGAAATGGAATATCCCGGCAAAAAAGAACCTTAAAAGGAGAGGGGCGTGCAGGATTTCCAGGAACCGAAATCTTAGTAGCGCAAAGAGCCCGTAATAGAAGTAGAGTTTTAGAGTTATAATCGCTACACAACCGCCAAAAATGACACAGTATCCAACACTAAAACATAACATGATTTGAAATTGCCTGATTCGATGAACCAAAACCACCGTCCTTCCTCGATTTCTTTCTTTCAAGTACTTCATATCGTTCCAACCATGAACACCTGATTGCATTTACGAAGCATTCGTCCAGCGTATTTCTTTGATGCGTGCAGCGACTTCAACAATTGAGGTCTCAATAGCCTTCAATTCTTTGACCTAACTATCCACCTGGACGACTACCCCACCTCAATATACTCACTGGCTTGTTCTTCAACCCGTGGCTAAATTCACTTTGAGGATAAAGGACATCTTGTCCTGTAGCAATCATGAAGAGCGCATCCCAACTCTTTTATCTCGCCGTCTTCGCCCTCTACAGTACCACCCACGCCTCCGACCCCAAGAGCGCATCAAGATCCCAAATTCCCAGTCCAGATGTTTGCGCGGTACGCTTTTCTCCTCCTCTTTCTCTGCAATGAGGCATATCCATCTAACGCCCTCCAGATCTCTCCCAAAGCCATCGTCTCTGACGCATGTGCCTCCTACTCTACGCTCGACGACCTGAACCGCCAGCTCTCCCCAACCCTTAAAGATGTCACGCAGAATACCGACTTCTTCGCATATTATAGACTGAATCTGTTTGGGAAGGAATGTCCGTTTTGGGAGGATGCGAATGGCATGTGTGGGAATATTGCGTGTGCGGTTAATACGTTGGAGAATGAAGAGGATATTCCGCCGATTTGGAGGGCGGAGGAGTTGGGGAAATTGGAGGGTCCGAAGGCTGGTCATCCAGGGAAACGGTTACAGGAGGAAAGAGGGCCGGAGAGACCGTTACAGGGAATGTTGGGAGAGGATGTTGGGGAGAGCTGCGTGGTGGAGTACGATGATGAATGCGACGAGCGGGATTACTGTGTGCCGGAGGACGAGAGTGCGGGTGCCAAGGGAGACTATGTGAGCTTGGTGGACAATCCGGAACGATTCACGGGGTATATGGGCGAAGGAGCAAAGCAGGTTTGGGATGCGATATACCGAGAGAATTGTTTCTCGAAGGAGTCCTTCCCGAAATCAGCCTCTTATGGAACGTCACAACGATCGCAGAGAGGACCGGCAGCAAATGAACTCAAAACAGTGCTCAAGGAGCGTGGGCGGCAACAGGCTCTTGAGGATTATCAGAAGCACAGCCCAAACACTCCATTTGTCGCGGAATCGGGTCTGGAGAACGAAGACGAATGTCTCGAAAAACGAGTCTTCTACAGAGTCATCTCCGGCATGCACACTTCCATAAGTACGCATATATGCAAGGAATACCTGAATCAAACAACCGGGGAATGGGGTCCAAATCTACAATGCTACAAAGAGCGTCTCCACGGCCACGCAGACTGGGTATCAAACCTCTACTTTAACTATGCCCTAGTCTTGCGAGCAGTCACCAAACTCGGCCCCTCATTAGAAGACTACACATTCTGCTCCGGCGACCCAACCCAAGATCTCATCACCAAATCCAAGGTCCAAGCCTTGATCTCACAAGCTGGAACCGTTCCCCAGATCTTCGATGAAAGCCTCATGTTCGCCAACGGCGAGGGTCCATACCTGAAAGAAGATTTCCGCAATCGCTTTAGGAATGTCAGTCGGATCATGGATTGCGTTGGGTGCGACAAGTGCAGACTTTGGGGCAAGCTCCAGACCGCTGGCTATGGAGCTGCTCTCAAAGTTCTGTTTGAATTCGACAATAATGCCGTCGATGTTCCCATGTTGAAGAGGACTGAATTGGTGGCGCTTTTCAACACTCTGGCTAGGATCTCGGAGTCGTTGGCCGCTATCAACGATTTCAGAGGCATGGTCGAAGAAGAAGAGACAGAGGAAGAGAGCATCGGCCATTTCCACAAGATGCCTGATCGCGTGACGAAACCCCACCACATCGTGCCAGGGAAGGCATACGATCCTACGGAAGAAGACTTCGCTGAGTTCGAGAAAGAGGAAATCCGGATGAGGCGACAAGCACAAGATAATTCAACTTTCGGAGATCAGCTCACGGCGGAGTTGAATCTCGTATGGAAGGCGACGAAATATGTGGTTAAGGGGTGGATCATGTTCCCTGTTAAGATGTAAGTATTCCCTTCCCTTGTCGCTCTCACCCACTCCCCTCTCATATTTGATAGATGCGAGGCTAATACATGATAGATGGGAAATCTTTGTTCTAGAGATCTACAGAATTTGGCAATATTACATCGGACTACCAGTGTCGCCGAGAGCATGGGAGATAAAACATCCAAGACCGGATGAGCTTTGATTTTAAGCATACTTGCATGTAGATTTGGGAATGGCGTTTTATGGGTGGCATATGCATCAGCGTTGGGAGTTGGATGGGATGCATTGTTGGTCTTTTGACCTTAGATATTACAAATTCAGTGATTTACCTCTTTCAATTCTTGAGTGAGGCAAGTCTTGAGTTGCTGTGCACATCTAATTAGAATTCAAGCCTGCAATCTTCTGTTGGTGGGTCAAATCCGGCAAACACAACAGATACTAAAAAGGGGGCAATGGAAGAAAAATGAAGGAACCCAAAGCCACAAAAAAAATTTATTAAGATGTTGTTTGAAAATCAGGCTGTTTAAACCTTAACCCCAAGGTGCCATGAAAACCACAAGGTGATTTAGCAGACCACACGAGGATCCCACATGGAAGGTCCGGTAACGGGTGTGGTCTGACGACCAAATTTCAAGTCTTTGGCACCTCCCTACGCCCATTTGTGACGGAAAACTTATCAATTGATTATATATACCTGTCGATGAGAATTCTCGGCACTTTCTGCTGCCAAGCGGACAGTGAATGGTCCTGAGTATCTCTCCCCAGTCAGAGATGGGCCACGGTGTTGCCATTGCAATATTCATGCATACATACATATGGTTCACGGCAAACTTATCACTCTCAAGACGACACAGCATGACTCGTTGGTGAGTGATATTTCAATAATTATGTCGACATTCTCAGCTACCCTCAAGCTGCTTCGATGAGAGCAATAGCTGCAACAAACCCCCAACCATATCGTAAATCATGCCACTCATCTAGGTCGTAGGTATATGCAAGGCCTAAATGCCTCCAATATCCTGTATATTCGCTCCTTAAAATGCAAAATCAACCCAGAACGCTCATACCAAGGGTATCTTCCCAGACCACTCCAGCAAATGCAAAACGAATCCAGAAAACAAGACCGAAACTCCCTGGCATCCTTTGTTACCTCTCCTCGCCAGTCCTGCCGTCGCCCAACTCCTATCGTATGGTAACCCCCATCCGAGAATCCGTATATGCCTCCATCCGTGTCTATAAAATATGCCCAGAAAAAAGGGCCAAGGTGTGTCGTATGTATGTATATGTCTATGAAATTGAAGAGGAAGAAGTGGGCTCCAGTTTGGGTGGTGCCGGTGAAATATTAGATGCCCATGGAACGGCTGCTTGACTTTTCGTAACCAGCTCTTGGATTTTTGGAATAAGTTGCGGGATGCGGAATGGTTTCGAGACGACATCATCCTATTCATATCCATAAGCCTTATCCCACCAGCTCATCTCTCCCCCAAGGAAAGTTTCAACTTACCATCCCAGCAGATATGGCGCTCTCAATCTGTTCCAACCTCGCATTCGCTGTAACAGCAATAATAGGCACATGTCT
This sequence comes from Gamarada debralockiae, assembly GCA_002803225.1. Classification (NCBI taxonomy): domain Eukaryota; kingdom Fungi; phylum Ascomycota; class Leotiomycetes; order Helotiales; family Hyphodiscaceae; genus Gamarada; species Gamarada debralockiae. The sequence continues at coordinate 139,534 of NXFV01001368.1, read as the reverse complement.
CACAATCGTTCCATCAGCCTCCAAATCTCTGATCGTTCGAGCGCAGGTCAGGCCGTCCATCACCGGCATCTCTAGATCCATCAAGATAATCGCGAGATCCATACCAGTTTTCTCTTGGCCAGTCCAGAAGTGCGACGTCTTCAAAATCTCAAGAGCTTCGCCGCCGTGATTAGCGACTTCAGCGACGAACCCAATGTTGCGGAGCTGTTTTTGAAGAACGCGTTGGTTGACGAGGTTATCTTCTACGATGAGGACTTTCATCTTGCTATAGTCCAGCATCGAGGCATGGGGGACGGGTGGAGTGTTGTTTGACGTGATTGCGGAAGGCCGTCGCTTCCCTGTGGTGTTCGAGCGGTAGATAGCCTTGCCAGACGAGTTCCTCCTGCTTTCAATGGTGACTGCACTGGTGCTTGACGAAGAGGTTCTGCGGAGAGAGTTGAGAGATGAGGCTACTGGAGTGTCTGTTGGCATGTTGTCTATTCTCCGTCCTTTTATGTAGAATGCGAAAGTGGACCCAACGCCTCTTTCTGACGATACGCCAATTTCACCGCCCTGCAGCTCAGTGAGCTCTCGAGAAATGAACAGGCCTAAGCCTGAACCTCCGTATTGAACATGCGTTCGAGGAGAGGCTTGATGGAAGCGCTGGAAAAGAAGAGTTCGTTCGGATTCGTCGAGGCCACGGCCCGTGTCCTGGACTGCAAATTTCAGGTAGATATTCTCACCTGTGCCCCATTCTGGATCGTCGGTAGTCAAGTCGCTTCTCTTTGATCTCGAAGGGAAATAGGACACGTCACTGTCCGTGCCGCTAGGCCGTTCTCGGCTGGCTCCTATGCTCACAACGATTGTCCGTTTTTCCTGGCCGTTGGTGAACTTTATGGCGTTGGTTGTGAGATTAATAAGAACCTGCAGAAGTCGAGATGGGTCCAATTTAACCCAGTCAACATTCATGTCCAAATAGGACTTCTCCATCCTGAACTCCATGGCGATGTCGTTCGTGTCTAGCTCTCCTTCAAACATCTTCAGAGCTCTTTGGACTACGGCCACCGGCTGAACGGCTACAGGAGTTACGATCAAAAGCGCTGAGTCAAGCTTGGAAAGGGTCAGAATGTCATCAACGATGCGCTTCTGGTGCTGTGCGCAAAGACTGATGGTTTGAGCAGCGTCGATACTGCTGTCCAGGAGATCCGATATCTTGTCCGCTGCCTTCGTAATATCCTCTGAAGCTCGGAAATCAGAAAGAGACGTACTGATTTCGTCTGCACACTGGAGGATAGCAGAAAGAGGATTACGCATCTCGTGTCTGTTTTGCAGTTAGCTAAATGATTCTGATTGGGTGGGTGGAACATACGAAGTCATGTCAATAAAATTCTCTTGTTGACGTTTCAACTCGATAGCATTCGACGCTTCTCGTTTCTGATAATCCTCCGCCCATTTCTGTTGACTGATGTTGGTAATTGATCCAAAAACACTCTTCAGCTTGCCATCCGCATCCTTCTCGGGATATGCACTCATGAGCACCCAAGTATTGCCTCGACTGCCATTAGGATCAACCCATGGCGTCTTGAAGCGGAATTCATGGGTTGCAGGAGTCGTTTCTTGGGTGATCTTCTTCCAAATCTCCTTTACTCCTTCCTGATCTTCTTCCTTGATACTTTCCATCCAAGTGCTCGCACTATTCTCCGATCTTGGATGGCGTGAAATTTGCCACCACATGTCATTTGAGTAAATGATGTCACCAGAAGAGCTTGCGATGAACATTCCAACAGGAGCAAACTCTGCCATACGCGTGAATCTCGTCTCGCTCTCAACGGCCTCTTGGGTTCGCAAATCGAGTTGTTTCGACAGCTCTTGACGATCCAAAGCTGCGAGACGGGCTGCACGTTGACCGCGTCGGATTTCCTCCTCGAATAACATAGCGCTTGCCATTGACGTTGCAAGCTGACGAGACAGCAGCTGGATGAACAGACTGTAATCGTCGTCGTATGGTCGTCTCGGATTAACGCCCATCACCAGGAAACCTAGAATGCTCTCCCCAGTAGTAGGATGGATTGGGCAGACAACGGCCGCACGACATGGGTCGCCGAAACCACGCCACTCAAGACCGTCGATGAGGTCGTAAGATAAAGTGCCTTCTTCGGTTGTCAACAGTACAGGCCGATCAGTCTTCATAGACTCTCGGAGATACGGAGCAAATCCATCATCACTGGTCTTCAGATCGAGTGGGCTTACAGCCGCTTTGTGGCCGACTGGGACCCCCAGAGTTCCTTCAAGTACACAGTGAGGAGCCGCTGACAGCGAGCCCGAATGAATCGAACTCATTTCGCTGTCGACGTCTTCACTAACCGAGTACAGAAACACAAAAGGCACGTCATATTCTAGAATTTGGTCAGTATCAAAAGCCTACTGGGGAGTTGGCGTTTGTGAGCAGGCCTCTTCTTTGGAGTTCTCGACCATACGACATATTCTTAAGTATTACATCAAGCATTTTCATCCAAAGCTCTCGTATTAGAACGATATCATAGAAGAAATGATCTTCGGTAAATTGTGCTTTCGGGATATTGGGAAGAAATTGGTGAAGAGTCGAGACAAGCAATGATATTGAAAGGATTGGAGAAGAAATATGCGCACCATTGTATTCAAGTCCCTTGATCACTGCCGTCCAGAAGCTTTTCCCTTCCCGAGCAGCTGCCGTTCTCTCACCGACTTCCCTCAAAGTCAGCATCCTTCGCTCAGCGATCTTCCTGCGCGTCTTTTCAAAAGCTGGGTTATATATCCCGACCACTGATCCATCCTCACCGACTAGTGGGATGATGGACCAAGAAAAGTAGAACTCTTCCAAATAGCCATTCCTCTTGATGAATTGACAATCATCGTCCTTCATCGTGGCTTGTCCAGACAGCATCGCCCGAGAGAAGATACCCTCGATATCGGGCCAGATTTCCTTCCATGCGGTTTTACTGTAATCTCGGAGTTAACAACTGCTTGATAAAAGAAGAGGAAGGAAGCTAATCAAAGTTATCGGAGTTCTGAACTCAAAAGCTTTCTTTTGAGAGAAGAGATCTCGTGTAAAACTATGAATCCGGCCCCAATAGGAGAGAGTCGAGTTACTTACTAACTTTGCCCCTATTTTACTGTTAGCTCTTGCCCAGCGGTCGCTGAAATCTGCATAAATGTCAATAGTATCTTACCATAAGAGACGGATGCTTTTGCCCGGCGAGGAGTATATATCTGAAAATCTCGGGATCAGTATATGCTTGACAAGGGAACAGAACAGAGCAGAGAGAGCTTTCGCTTTCGGGAGTTCTGATACAGCCTCCTACTCAGAAGATATTTATTTCTGAGTAGAATTCGGGAGTAAAACTCCTGAATTAATATGGGAGTGGGAAGTGAATGACTTCGAGAATTTGCTTACGCTTCGTTATAGATTGCAATATATTCATCGCCCCAGTACATAGCCTAGAGAGTCTGGGAGTTAGCACTTCCCTCATCAGAGTCTCAAGAGCAAACGAAAGTACTCAGGAAGCGCACCGCGGGATGAGGAGAGGCCATTATGAGATTGCACATGGCCCTCAAATCAAACGTCCAAGTTTCGATAGATCCAAGAGGCGTAGCAGCCCAGTCTATACTCCGAGCAAATTGGATGTGTCTTGGCAGAGCAGGCGTCAGTGGCAATCGGGTCCAGTCGAAAGACGAGCCCTCAGGATACCGTGCATTTAGCATCTCGGCCGTGAGAGATTCACTCTGTGCAGCAATTATGGCCTGTCTTGGAGGATTCAGGATGCTCTCAGCAGTCGCAGGGCTCGATAAAGGTAGAGACGACTCTCCTACATCAGAGCTGGTTGCATTTGTAGCATCGCCAAAATAATCTGTTGGCTCAGTTCGCTCCTCAAACACAGGCGTTCGTGCTAGATTGTTCAAAGATTGACCTCGAGTTCGTTCGGCCAAGACTGATGGAGTACTTCCTGCCCCGTTCGATGAGGAGGATCCGGCACCAAGCCCAAGAGTATTACTACTGCCGCTTATAAGACGGAGTCGTTTCCGAAGAGTAGAACATGTCCAGATCATGCCTTCATATTGAAACGACGGAAGGCATATATCAAGGGATTCGCCATTCTTCACAAAACTTAATGCCCACGCCTTGAATTCGTTGAAGTTATTTGTGATGGCGATCCCCGGGCTGTCAAGATCAGGCTTGGAGGTTACTAATTCAAGGATCGCGGGGTAAGCGCGCAGTGAAGCATTTGCAAAGACTATATGTAGAGGGCCTCCAGGATCGAAATTGGCTGAATTGCCGACATCAATGATAAATTGTGGCCTATCGTCCTGTTCCAGGAGTTCAATAATGCCAACATTTCCAAGCAGCTGTAACCCAGTTTGTTTCCCTCTCGCGTCCGGACTCCTGGGTATGCTATTCCTCTCCATCGATGCCCAACTCCCGGGCGTACTTGTAGAATGAGGGGGACTGGCCGTACTTATGCTCCCTCTTGCAAGTTTCAGCGTTGTGATCCCTCCCCCAGCAGCAGCCTCATCTCTCGTGTTTAACATGGCAGCGGCTTCCGCGTCCGAGAAGCTTGGTGGCAGAATGGGTCTTTGCCGGGGCGAATGTGAAAAGAATAGTGGTGATGGAGGTTGTGCGAGGTTCTTCGAGAAGCCGGTGGGAAATGTGTCCGGATCGAGGGTATGTCGAGGTCTTAAATTGGAGCACGACCTTTTCTGCGGTGGCACTGAGCTTGATACAGCTCTTGCAGTCCCGTTCTCCTCCGTTCTTGCGTGTTTCTGGGCATGCGTTAGCTTTGGGGTCGATGGGAGAGTAAGGTTTTGCGGTTTGTCGGGTTTCTTAAACAAAGGAGGGGGAGGGCGGTCGCCTGTCGAATTTGCCAATCCTTGTAGCTGCGCATTGAGATTGAAAGAGGGTCTTCTTGTATCCTTAACAATGGCTTTGTCTGCGTGCGCAGTTGATTCTCCGTCTTGTCGTTTGCTCGTGACCATGTCCCTCTCTCTATTGTTGCTAGGAGAGGGAGGGACGTTGGCGTTCGAAGAGGACGCGCTCAAGATATCAGCTGTCTGTTCCCGGTCTAATAATCGGCTGTTGAATTCTTTCTGTGATGTGAAAATAGACTCGGTTTCCCGCGTCATGGGGAGAGAGAACTAGGATTGTCGTCTCTCGAGCGACAACGAGCCGCTGAAGCGAATAGTACTCTGACAGTGGACGATAGTCCAGAATGGCAACGCCTGGGCATCGACGAGGGAGCCTGCTGGAGGGTGCTCCGAATGGCGTAGGTGTCTCTGAAATTACCCAGAATTGGAAAGCTTCTTGGTGGCTTGACCAGGGAGGTTCGATTACGGAGGAGGAAATCGCCAATCGAGATAGGTTGGGCGGCTGATAAGTCAAGTCTGCAAAATATTTCAATTGTCAATAATAGTAATTCTCAACTGATAGGTGATGAGGTGACAGTAATTTCAATTCGATATTGGGGAGATCGTAGATTCTGCGGGCATCATGGGGAAGATGCGGGGAGTTGACAGGTTGATCAACGAGCTCTGGAAAAGGCAAAGCGAAGGAAAGCTCCCAAATGGTGAGCTATGATTGGAGCACAATCCCAAAAATGCAGGGTAGGCGACAATCCGTAAAAAGTCCCATGGATTTGAACAATTAAGTCTGCTGCGAGGTCGATTCGATAGTATCTTGTATTCAAACTTGTCAAGATCCAAAGGGTTGAGGTTAATCCTGCAGGAGCCTGTGCACAGTATTTCTAGGCCTCAGCTCTGCACAGTTGGTTCGTACAACCCTTAATCTTTCGACCCAACAATGGGGATCTTTGCTTCAGTTTCCGTCATTTGGCTTGCATAGTGACGTTTATCTGAAGTCAAGGTGGCTTCTCAGGGTCAAATGTGACTGACACTTCTGCTGCGAATGCACTTCCTTTTTCCTCTGCCCACCTCGCAACTTTCACAAAATCGTGAATAGTGATCACAGCACAAAAGTAATTATCTGTTGCCATGAAATAGAATCCTGTGAACTCGAATCCTCCCATCTTCTCCAAGATGGAGAAACGATACATCACATGAGGATGCCTCGTTCCCAAGAAAGCTATCTTTACGGGAGGTTCATTTAACGGCACCCTCGATCCATCATCTTTGAAGCTCCAATCGATCCTTTTCGCATCCATTTTAGGAAGCTTGAGGAATCGCGAGCGTGGGATCGTTAGGATAGGCTTCGCAAAGTCAGGGAATGTCGTCTCTCCATTAAGGGGCGAGCTTCAAAATCCAAGCATGGACCCAACCCACCATCCCACTTACCCCACAAGCAAGGAGGACCTACAACCCACCTAAATAACCCACTTACTTTCTGTGGATCACACCACTATCAAAGCTGTCAATCATTTTTTGAGTCCCGTACTATATACCTCGAGGTTCTGAATTCCACGTAAGGTAATGTGGATTCATCCCACGTCCAACAAAGTCCCTTTCCTACCCCACTAGAAGGCTTGAACAAACACAACAAGGATGATCCAAACAGCTATCCCACTGTTGGGAAGGGAAGAGTTTATCTTGACATCAAGGCGTGATAACAACTACAAGATGAAGCCACCTACATAAATTTGAGCTGGTCCCAATCCCATGGCCTGTGGCAACTCGCAAGTACGATATCCAACAAGCAGCCATGAACGCGGCCAACATCGACCGCACAACCGAGACCGATATCGACCTCAAGGATGAAAACGCTGAAGAAGTTACGGGGCCGCCGAGTGTGGACCACGAGCTCGGTCAAAGCACATACATCTAGCCCAAAAGCCCTAAGGTGTTCGGGGTTCAACTCCCAGCCTACCACTCCCCAATTGTTCAAACATTCATCATCGCCCTCGTCTACTATTTAAACCCCTCCCTTCCCCTCTCCATTCCTAACCCACTAACAGCCCCCAGGTAGGAATGTCCAACGTCCTCCCCGCCTCGGCGGCGGCGGCCAAGTAAGCCCCACCACATCCAACAACAGTAGTATAATCCTCTACGCCCTCTTCTCTTTGTTCTCCGGCTCCATAGTCAACTTCTTCAGCCCACGCCTCACGCTCGCATCTGGCAACATTGACTATTCTCTGCTCTGCGCCTCGTACTGGTCCTCAACCACACTGCCAACAAAGGATTCGTGTACTTCGCGGTGCAGCTTGTGGGATTGCTGCAGCCTTCCTCTGGAGCGCCAAGAGTGCAATAATCATGAATCTCCCACTCGAAAAAGACGAGGGGCACTACATCTCCATTTTTATGGACTCTAATTCTTTATAACCGTAATCGGGGCGATAATACCCACCAACGAGAACTAGAGCGTCACGACGGCCGGGAATGCGAATGATGGGACGTACATCGCTTTATTCGTGGTAATGCTCATAGGCAGCATCGTCGTGCTCTTCGTCGCCAACCCCTCAACAATTTCCCATAACGACGGAACTCGTGTCTTGGTCCCCCGCCAAAACCTCATTCTGGACAGAAATCAAAAATCTACCGCAAGCGATCAAGCGGGAGCCGCCCATCATCCTCTTCCTCCCTCATGCCTTCGCCCGGTCTCTGGTATATACTTTACCAATCCAACGATTTCAGCGGGTATTCTTTGATCTCAGGACCAGAGGATTTGTGAGCTTGTGGTATTATTTTGGACAATTCGCTTTGGCGGTCGGGATGGGGTATTTGCTTGATTGAAGAGATTGGGGAGGAGGAAGAGAGCTTTCTTGGGGTAGACGACGCTTTTTGTGCTAGTTAATGCGATGTTTATTGATGGTGCCTTTCCCATGCGGGAATCGCATCGTGGTGTTGCGCCGGAGAAATTGCTGAGTGTGGGGGAGAATGCGAGGAGTGATGGATATATTGCGCTTTATGTGTTTTATGGGTGTGGCAGACATTCGGTACGTCCCCTTCAAACTCACATCAATCTCAATCGTTCGATTGAGGTCAACGACTAACTTGGATACAGCTTGGTGGGTGCTTGGAACACTTTCCAATGACCCGCTCGCGTGTTCCATCTATTCGGCGATATCCAAAGTTTTTGGAGCTGCTGGAAGAGGAAGAGAAAGGAGAGAGTAGAATAATGGAGGTCAGGAGAAGAGACGGATTGGTGAAGGAAGCGAGACGGTGCATAGATTTGAGCTAGAATAGAAAGAACTGCATCTCTCAGCAGAAGACATCTTCAAGATCTAATCAATCGTACTCCTCTATTCATGTCATCATCCCACCAAAATAAAATCTCAATACCCGATGCTGACGCCCCTCACGATTGCCGAATGGAAAAGATGCAACTTTATTAATCCTCTCGGAGGATTTCTTATCAGCCTGAATGTTGGAGACTTCCAAGCACACAAAATCTCTTGGCTTCTGAGGTGCGACACATGCGTAACCAGGAACTCCTCGTAACGCCGTGCTTGGAGATCTCATCACCTCATTCGGGTTTCAATAATTGAAAAACGTGACTTAGGTGAGATTTATGCTCTATACACGCGCCCGGATTATCGGCCTTTTCTGCAGTGGTGGATGAGGGTCTGGATGTGATTGACCCAAAACTGTGACCACCACCGGAACATTGCCTTGTACTACCCCTCAATGCGTGCTAGCGCTTAGACCCCAAAGTCCCTGGCGACAACGCTGATTGAACGACGCCGCTCACCCATCGACTGCATGTAAGCGCTGTACAACGTGCCATCACACCTCATTGGCGGCAGCAGCAACGAACTGCAGTTGAGCTGACATGGACAGCCTCTTCTTCATAATGGGCCGCCCGCCTTGAAGCCTTTTTCCATCCTCAATGTAAAGGCCCAAGAAAACCAGGCGACGACGACGTCGACAAACAACGCCGTCAGCATCTCAAGGGATTGCGACCGTCAATTACTTTCGGTTTATCGTCTTCCAACCTCGATCGATACGACGGTCTTCGGTAGACCCAGTTCTTCCGGCACAATGTTCAGAATACCCTACCTGTCGAGGAAGTGGAAGTGGCCAAAAGTGCTCATTGCCTTGATGGTATTTGAGTTGGCAGGGACAGTGGCAGCGTTGGCATTATTCGGTATCGCGGATCCTGATCTGTTTCGAACCGCACTCTGGCAAGTGGGTTCAGACAACGGCTTTAATTCGAGTCCGTCGCAAATATTATACGCATACGCAAACTACCGGCCTATACCCAAGACTCCTTTTGTGTGGTCACAAACGTACATTTCTACAATCATGTGGTATGAGGAGGGTAGGATGCTGACGAGTAGAATAGATTGACCTCCTTCAATGTTGCGATCTCCGTGCTCTCGACCTTCATCCTACTGGTCAAAGCAGTGATGTTTGTCCTGCACGTCTGGTTCCCAATACTTGGCACGATTGTCAATGCAGTCATTACCGCTTTATGGTGTGTGAGCATCTACGGGCAAGCTGGACCGGATCACTCGGATCCCAAGTTCCCATCCAACGTCGCCTGGTACATCAGGAAAAGCTGCTCGTACGCACAGGCATCCGGGAACAAGCATTACTGCTTGATGGCTAAAGGAACCTTTGCTGTTACAGTAATCATGGCGTAAGTCCCATTCAATCCGTCCCACAGCTAAAGGAATACAAGCTAAATGATAGTTTTATAGTACGACTTTCTTCCTCAACTTCCTCCTAGGCGTCTGGTCCCTAATCCCCAGCGCCTCCGAACGCGCAGCAGCCCGAGTCGAAGTCGACGAGATGCAAATGAAAGATTCTCCTGTATCAGACAAAACCTCAGACAAAGAATGGGAGATGAAGGGTCTGCGAACAACCAAAGTACCCAAGACACCCTACACGCCCCGCACACTTGCTTTCAACACATTAGATCGACAATTACCATTAAGAGCTGCGCAAAATGAGGATCGTTGGGCTTAACGGATGAAAGGACAATTGCATAATGGAGTTCCGGTTGGGTACAGGGGAAGAGGCGATGTGTATATGATATATGGATTGGGTGGGGTTTTATTTATTTAATTTCCTTGACTAGGTCAATGGGGGTAAACACTGTCTATAGCCTTTTCTTTTCTTACTACCATCCATAACCACAATGCAATACTCAACGAGTAATTTATAAACTTAAATATGCCTGTCCACTTTATTCAGCGACTTCCTCTTTCTCTGGCCGTTTCTTTTCTTCCCCTTTAGAGTTTCTCAGTGTCATTCCGATGCTCTAGAATATGATATTAGTCCCTCTGTCCTCTCCATTTCCCAAAACCTAGAAAGTTCGGATAGCTACAAACTATTCTTGACATCCTCGAAGCTAATTGCTGAACGGAGCAAACGGCCATGACTCCAGTTTCTATCATTCATCGCACTTCACAAACACAAACACAATCATCGCTCCCATATGTATTAACGCTTGGAAAACCATCGCAATTATATTCAAGTCAAAGACTATCTAAGAAGAACGCAATGATCAGTCAACCTTAAATATGTAGTTATATCCCTAACGCCTTCCTCTATCCTTGAAATCAGCGCCTAGCAAAACAAATCCATACGCCCTAAAATCCGATGATGCTTGATGCAGATAACCAGAATAGATTAACGCCTGGATGATAATGCGATGTTGGGTATGATATGTGAGGGGTATGTGAAGCTCAGCACAAATTCCCTTTCCGCCATGGACGAGGAGGAGACTGCTTGATGCAGATACGATGGATGGATGAACACCGAGGATGTCTATGCTATTGGGAGACGGGGTATGTATGTATGGATATTTGAAAGGGGGTGAATGATTTTGAAATGTAAAGGGGATGGTGAGGCCGGTGTGGGTTAAGGGACATTAATGTTTTGAAAGGGGTAAAAAGGAAGTTGAAAAGTAACGCTGAAATGCTAATGCTCAATGAACGATCTAGAACGCAGCTGTGTATAGGTATGTAAAGTCGTGAAGTTGTCTGAGTTTGAGAGATGGTGTGACGAGATATTGAGGAGGGATAAGGGATCTCAATCATCGAGAATAATAAGCAAACGATGAGGAGAGCCAAATTGCCCTTCAGCCCTCAGTCGAGTGCCCACTTAATAGGCAATACCATGGTCATAGGCCCAAGTTCGGGAGCGATCAATGGCATTGCACTTATCGAACACTTCATCCTTTGTCTCAACAGTCGAGATCGATTCTTCATGCCGACTCTGCCCTTCTCGTGATGCATCAAAGGGACTTGGCGCTCGTCGTTCTCTCGATCGAGAGCATTTTCTGGCTTGTTAAGGTGCATCATATCCTTATAGCGAATACGATCCATCTTGCAAGCTTCGTATCCAACCTTTCGCTCGTGGAAATCTTCCAAGGCTTTCGACATATTATTGGTATTCCACACTGCCTTGCCACTCTGCTCATCCTCTGGTTCTTGGAGCCAGCGTTCGATCACGCCGCACTTTCGATTCTTGCAATGATCAGTCTCAGCGTTGAGCCAGCCGACCATACGACAAGCCATGCAAGTCATTTGGACCTGGGCGCCGGTGAGACCTTGATTCGTGGCTTGACGAATATCATCGTAGGAGAAGAAGATGCCTAGGGGGTTGAGACCACAGACACGGCAGGGATGATGTTCGAGCATCCTAAGACCTGTTTGCTTCTGAACGCGTTAAAAACGGAAAGAGGAGGTGAACATACCAGGTGTACCCTTCGGGACGATTGGAGAACTTGCTCTTGAACTTGTTCTTGGAACCACCGGTATTAGGGAAGTCAACCATAACAACGAAATCCTCGTCGATCTCATCTTCGGTTCTAGTATCATCCTTCCCGCCCATCAACGTAGCCAAAGTCTCAGTCACGCGCCAACAAGGAGACTTGTCAAGCCACTGTCTAAACATGGTGTGCTTGGACCAAAAACCCTGATTCTGCTTCGAAGCTTGGGGCATGATGACGGAGACCAGCTCCCAGACTGCCAGCCGAGTATCACCATTCCAGTTGTCCCATGTCGGACCAAAGGAGCCACTACAATATTCGTAGCCAGGGAAGGAGATAGGCCAAACGTGGTAGTTTGGATAGAAGTCCCAGGAGATTTGGGTATCTTTATCCTTTAATTTGTCGGTCTGAATGATCTCCAAGAACTTCAAGGTGTCTCCAACATGGATGAGTGGGCATTTATAAATCCCCAGAACGTTTAGGTTTAGCATCATAGGGATAATGAGTTTGAGGACATTGGTAGTGAGGAATGGGATTTGGTGGAGCTGGAGCTTTCTGAAAAAGTCTGCGAAGTTAGACATGGCCAAGCCTGTAGGAAATTAGCACACTGTCTGGAAATGTTGGATTGAGAAGACTTACACATTTTGTGCAGGCTCCGAACTTAATCCTCATAAAGGTGCTTATCAATAATCTCTTTAACTTCCTCCAGATCCTCAATGTTGGATGGGAAGACCTTGGATCTTCGCACCGGACTGGCGATGACAACAGAAGGAACCGATCCGTAGATAGGCTCGGCAATCAAATTACCGGTGTCATGGAATTGGTCTCTGGGATGCTCGCAATTGCCGAACCAGCCACGGGTAAAGTCCCAGTTGGCCTGTTCAACCGTCAGCTAGGTGAACTCCACAGCAAAGGGGATAAAAGGGAACTTACGACATAGAGGGTAATGTAACGCCAAGAGTGACAGAAGGTAGCAGCAAACTTCCAAGCCGTATCATGGTTTTGAAACAGCAAGCCAGTGAGCTTCTGACGGATAAGCTCATTGCTTAGGAGCATATTAAAGAGGAGACAGATCTGCTCGACTTCGGGAAGGGCAAAGGGTTGACCCAGCTTCGTGGAGTCCCGGAGGTTGTTAAGTAGATAAGAAGCCTGCACACTAGTTAGCTTTGATTCGTTGCTTCTGTTTAAGAGAGTCAAACAGCGCTTCTGAATACCTCCAAACTGGCTTCGATTCGCCAAGTTCAATTTCTCAGAGAGGGAGAGTGATTGAGGCCTTGGAGCTTTCCAACACATTCTCCAATTCTCAGATGGCTCAAAGGGGTTGAAGAATTGAGATCTTATATTCCAATTAAGAAGAGAGAAGACACTTGCCAAGGTGACCAACTTGTGAGGAGCAGTTTGACGCCAAAGCCATTCCTGAAGCTTCTCATCGATCTGCTCCGTCTTTCTCCAAAGGTCTGGAACTCAGTTAGCAAGGATATGAAAGACTGAGAGGGGGTCTGAGGGAGAGAACAAGCTTCGAAGATGCTGGTCGGGGGCGGTGGGAGAAGGCGCAGGGGGTTATTAAATTCTTACCGTTGATGGCAGACGCCTGCATCATGATTGGTAGATCAGACATGATTGACTGTTAATAATTTTTGTTAGTGGCCTGAAAAGAAGTCGTAAGTTGAGGTTCTTCGAAGGAAAGTAAGAGAGAGATTGTGAAGAGCCTAAGTGGAGGTGAAGTTGAGGTAGCTGTGCCACAACCTAAAGACGAGAAGGAGATGATGAAGGGATTTGACAAAGAGAATGAAGCCTCGAGTATGTGTGAGAGTAATAGCAATCTAATGTTCGGTCTGGGAGAAGTTTCAAGGAAGGTGAGCGGTGGTTGATGGTTCCTCACCGTTCGGTCAGGGGGTAACTCCGGGAGGGCGAGCGATGCCTAATGTTTCGTCCACCATGCGCTTGGGATGTGACCCCGCGAGGGTGAAATGAAATATATGTTCGAGGTTGAGGTTCGGCGCTAGTTTAGCGTATTTTTGAGTGAGCTGCGAGGACAGAGCTGCCGCGTAGTGAATTGGGGGGTAAATTGAGCAGCGAATTGGCCAGTTCCGAAAGTGACGAAGATTAGAAATAAAAGTACGGCAATAAGAGGTGGGAGTAACTAGAGGAAAGAACTTATAAGGGCAGTGAAATCGAATTACTAATTTTGATGGAAGAGTTGACGAAAGATCCAGACTAGATGAAGGAAAAGTCGATGTCAGGAGGTGTCGTCCGACGGTTTGAGTTACGAGACTTAAGGCTGAACCGATGAAACTTATCAACAGGACTGCAGGCTTTGGTTGGGCAGGAAGCACACAAAGAAAGGGATCTGAGAGAGAATTTATGTATTGAGTTGTTGCAATTACTCAGTTAATCCAAGTGTTTAACATCCACTGCCTTTGCCTTGGTTTGTTGAATCATTGCTCTCTTTGAACGATTGAAAAAGACTTGCTTGAGGACTTCTCTTTATGCAACCTTCGGAGAATATTAGAGGAATGCCTCATTGAAGTAATATTTTGTCACAAAAGCATTGATGCAGTAGGGGAAATGAAAGTGCGGTGTCACATGATGTGCAGGTATATCAGCTCCTTTGCGCTGCGAGAGGAGGCAGTTTTCTTCCACACCACAACAGAAAACTATCTGCCAAAGATTCAGGCTTCTATAGACATAGACAGTCTCTAATCTGATTTGACCCGTGTCTGTTGTAACCAGCCAAAACCGCACCACGTGAATCACGTGGCCATCTTCCTGCCTGCCTAAAACTTCTGTGTCTATCAACTTGAACTCCAATGCTATGAGACGCTCGGAGCCCTCAACGCGTTACAGGGAATCCAAACAAATAAGGGGCTGCCGCAGCTATCTATGAAGGACTAAGCACTTCTAAGAGTACACCCAGCGCTACTGGATATAGGTTCAGACGGAGCCAAGTCTGAGCGGAAGCAAACAATACGTGACTCGAAGGGCAATTCATCATTCTCCGACTCTTTGAGCGAATATTTGATCCGAATGTTCTCAATTGCTGTAAGTACGGTCCTGAGTATCACGGGAGAACGAAAATGGCTCAGTGTGCATCTGCCGCCAATACCCGCGTTGCAGAAAACAAAGCAGTTGAAAGCAAGAGTGGCGAGATATAGGGTTCTGATATCGTAATATCAACATCCAGCCACCGATACCGGTAAATCAAAGGAGGGTGAGCATTTGTAAAGCAGTCGCCGAGAAGATCTGCTTCGAGTATGACGGCGTTCGCAACCTCTCCAATAGGGGGTGGTTGCCTTATCAAGCGGTGAGTGGCCTGACGATCATCTGCATATTGAATGGCATCAAAAATAATCCCGACAGTCTCATGATACATCCCAACTTTGAAGATATCTGTGAGGAGTGTCAGCATTGATGAATCGTACATCTTTATGCCGTTGGTCGCGGGTAATTGCCTCTTCCTACAACACAGCAGCAGAATTGCTTTTTGGGAGCTGGATCGCTGGGTGGACCGTGGCCAGATACAGGAATATGCATACAGATGGCAGCTGCTCTGTGCAGACATGCAGACCCCGCGTCACAGGAAGCTTCAGGTGCCTTGAAGCGAGGTTCTCGATGACCCTGGAACTCATTGCATTGTCTGTAAAATCTTTAATCGTGTTTTCGGACTCTCGATTTGTCCATGGACCCAGAGCTGATATAAAAATAATATTGGGAGATGAATTAGCTGTGGAGCTGTCGCAGAAGAACGACCAACATTTGGCCAGCAGACTTCTTTCGGCGTTTTTGGCATCAAGCTAGATGTCGATTCAGGGTTGGTTCGCCGTGGCACTAAAGCAGGAAGCGTGCCCGCCATGCTGCATAGAGGGCTTCACGCTACACAGGCTCTGCCGGGACTTGTAGGGGTTTAGCTGCTGCAGGGAAATTGAGGTCTGACCTGAAATGCTAGCACCAGTGAGACGTCTCATGCAATTTGTGAGAAAAAATACGATGCATCGCGTGCCCTGGCAGCACCCAACAACCAAAGAACTGCCGTTATGGCACAGCACTCTTGGTGAAACGAAACAGGACGGCCAGCCTATGGAGATGATGGAGATCCTACGCCAAACTATCAAGGTTTGCCGGTGGTGGTGGTCCTTAAAATCTTGAATGATGAAATTCAGTGCTATTGAAACGCTTTTGCCTCCCGCAATTATTTACTTTACCCCTTACCTAACTATTAGCTTCAGCCCGATAGACCTTCCAAACCCCAAAAGTCACGAGTCGCGGGAAGAGTAGTTGGTTCGAGGCCATAGCTTCTTCTTATCTTATTTTGGGGGGTGTCAAATTTCCCACGTCCTTTAGATTTGGAAGAAACCTCGGGATCCGGGACAAGATGACTGCCAATAACCGCTGGTTGGCCAGTGAGCAGCCAGCCCGCAGAAAGCGAGGTTTTCCGGTGAGAAAGTCAAACAGCGGCTTGCAGTTACGAAGATGGGACGAGCTGATGAATGATGAGGCCAGCCAAGACGTGTGAGAGGCGTACTCCTCGTAATGGGCATGTGAACAACGTTTATGCAAAGGTGGAGCGGAGTAAAGAATAATCAGGAATCATCATCAGGGCCCCATCCAATTAGTCCAGTGTAAGTCCCCTAGGTCTGCCTTGCATCGTAAGGCGCCTCTGCTTGGAACCAAGGTTGCTCGCATGATCAGTCTTGTCGATCCTGCGATTTCTCAGATGGATGGCGTGGTTGTGAGGGGAAACCGAATAAAAGAGCCACGATGAGGTCAGAATAGATGGAGACAACTCATAGAAATTCATGCAATTCGCAAACAATCTACTCTTCTCCCTTATTTACTTTGTTTGCATTCGGAAATCTACTTGCAGCCAACGCCTAATTTTCCCTTCCCAGCCTCCTCTTCGTGTGCTGATCCACGATATTCAATTCGCGTCCGTGCGGCAGTTCATTAATTTCGTTACTAGCGCCAACGCCCTTGCAACCCAGTGATAATAAAAATCCATCTCGCTCTGAAACTTTCCATCTTTCTTAACAATCCTTCATCACGTCTTCAACTCTTCTTCAAGAATTCATCCTTTTTTCAAAGATCTTTCATTGCCAGAAGATTCTTTTCTAATTCTACATCAACGAGATTCTTCAATAATCACCAGTCAACATGTCAGAAGCCCAAAAGCCAGTTGAAGAGCCTGTTGCTCCCACAACAGAGACTCCAGCTGTTGAGCCTGTTGCAGAGACAAAGCCTGTTGAGGAGTCAAAGCCTGCTGAAGAAACTGCTGCACCTGTAGAGGCTACCACAGAAACACCTGCTGTTACTGAGGCTGCTCCAGCTACCACTGAGGAGGGTTCTGCACCTGTCAAGGAGGAGGCCAAGCCTATTGAGGAGGGAATTCTTGGATACAAGGGCCCTGGATTGATCAAGTAAGTGTTATCCTCGTTCTTGTTTCGTCAATTTACTCCTGGATCTCCCGGCGGTCCCTAGCTTGATATGCCACGAGGGAAAGCTTTACTTGACTCATGTCCTGCACGTGTCGAGCTATTGACCTTTGTGATCCACTTGTTATCTTCAACGTGGAGTTTATGGCGGAGCATCGTTAAAGCACCTGCGAGTGGGACACAAGCTAACGCCACGTTTTTAATAGGGGTTTCATCTTCCAAAAGAAGCACTTCTGGTTCGGATCCGAGCCTGTCGAGTCCAAGCACCTGTCTAGCTACCTCCGCGGTGAGAAGCCCGAAGTCGCCAACCACAACGTTGCTTGGTCATCCTACACTGGAAAGGGTCTTTTGTTCTTCAGCAAGAAGGCCAGCGAGAAGACCAGCCCTGCTGGTATCATCAACTTGGTAAGCATGCCCCATTTCATATTCGCAGACGACCTGGCAGCACATTTTCCTTTTCCCGGGTCAATTATATGCTTGAATTGGATTCGAAGCACCCGATCGCTTCAAGATTAAGATTGAGGGAACGCAGCTCGATCTACTACAGGGTTTTCTGCTCTCTCAAGTACCTCCAATTGTTTGAACACCTTTCTAACGAGATATTATCTTTAGTCTGATGCCTCCGATGTCACTAACGAAGGAACCGTCGACTTTTTCTTCAACCTTCACGGCCACAAGCACACCTTCCAGGCTTCCAGCCTCAACGAGCGCGACAGCTGGGTTGCATCCATCAAGGCCAAGATCAATGAAGCGAAGGAGATTAAGGACTCAGTCGCTGGCAGCGATGCATACAAGAACACACACAGCTCCTTGAGCAAGCCTGCTCTTGCAGCTGCAACTCTTCCCAAGAAGTCTACCGAGGTCAAGAAGGAAGAGAAGGCTGAGGCCAAGGAAGAGAAGAAGGAAGCTAAGGAGGAGAAGAAAGAAGAGAAGAAGGAGGTCAAGGAAGAGAAGAAAGACGAGAAGGCTGAGGAAAAGAAGGCTCGCAAGAGCCGAAGCGCCTCCCGCAAGAGGAACTCCATCTTCGGATCCATTGGATTCGGCAAGAAGGAGGACAAGGTTGAGCCAAAGGAGGAGACCCCAGTTGCCGCCGCTGCTGCCACTGAGGAAACTGCCGTAAGTTCCAATTTTCTCAAATCGCAATCATTTATGCTAACGAATTTCTTTGCAGGCTCCTGTTGAGACCGCTGCCGCAGCAGAGACTCCCGCTGTCACTGATACCACCCAAGCCGCCCCCGTCGAAGAGGCCCCCGCTACCAAGACTGTTGAGACTAAGCCTGCTCCTGTCAAGCGCAACAGCATCTTCGGAAACCTTCAATCCAGATTCTCTCCCAAGGAGAAGAAGGCAGAGGAAGCTGCCCCGGCTGTTCCAGCCAAGGATGCTGAGCCTGTCTCTGAGACTGCCCCAGTGATCCCAGCTGTTGAGGCTACCGAGCCATTGGTAAGTTTTTGAATACATCCTTGATATAAGGCCACGGTCTAACAATCTCTAGGCTACCAGCGTTGCTTCCCCAACCACTGTTCCAACTGAGACCACTGCACCTGCCACCAACGGCGAGGCCAAGGCTGTTGAGACCCCAGTTGTCAAGAACGACAAGCGCAAGAGCTCCCTCCCATGGTTGAACAAGAAGGAGAAGGCTACCACTAGTGACGAGGAGGGCGAGAAGCCAAAGTCCCCATTCGCCAAGCTCCGTGCCACCGTCAAGGGCAAGTCTTCCCCCAAGGCCGCTGATAAAGCCCCCGAGAAGCCAGCTGAGGAGGCCGCTGAGCCCGCCAAAGAGGCCCCAGCCACCACTGAGCCAGCTGAACCCGCTACTACCGAGCCAGTTGTCAGCGAGCCCATCCCCGCCGCGCACACCTCCACTCCCCAGGTCTCCGCCACCGCATAACTTGCTCCAGCATCAGCATGGTGGAAAGAGCCATCGATTCGCAATCCCGTAGCAGCCTCCTGACTCTATCAAGTCGCCGCTCCCGGATTACGATCTCGACTCCTCCCACAGTCCGAACTCGTCCTTTTTCAGCAACGGAACGATTTCATTATCGTTGGGAAACGGATCTCCTTGAAATACCCTAAGACTGACTTTGTTTTCTTCGTTGATACCACTCTCCTTTTTTGCATTATATGCTTGTTGTCGTTGTGTTTATTGTTTGAGTCTGCTGCTGTTGCGCGCGGTTGCATGATGCGCCAGTCGAAATGATACCCCTATACCCAGACTGTCTTTTCGCAATCTGCCACTAGGGCATACCACTCCACCTAATACTTAATAAAAAGTCTCTTTGATGTACCGAAATTTGTTCCTTGAGTGATTGAGTGCAGTGTGAAATGCTTGTGACAGCGGCATTGTGGCAGTCCAAACAAACGCTCTCAAAAGGTTCAGATGGACCCCCTTGAAAGATCTCCAGTTCGGAGAATTGCGACGTGCAGCAAAAGAACTTGACACCTGCATACGCATAACTGCGCAATATCAGACCTGCATAACTCACGTTCTGCAAATAAAACATCGCGCCGTGCTTGGCTTCAAAATTGAAGCTCACCTTTTGCCGTCCTGTCTTTTGATGCGTAAGTGACACTCCCTTTCCACTACTACACCCCTCCTCAACACACATTGAGCTCCCTTTGGCAATCATTCATCAACATCACTCTTTCCGGACTCTCCGTTCAAGGCTAACCTGGCACGAGCTTTGAGGGATATATTTTCTCCAAGAGAAGAGCACGTCATGCAGATTCAAGCACTCTCTCCGCTCGCTCAATATCCTTCTAGGATGAAAGGGCTTGGAATCTTGGAATACGGATACGCCACTTTCTCAATTCAGTCCGAAAATCCCTTCTACCTACAGACCTGAGTCTTCTCACAGTCTATTAAAGATATGTAAATTAGAAGACTTCGCATTGTATATTGAAGGAAATATATAGCTGTGATCTATGAAACGGCAGCTTTCAATCTTCCCTCTACTTCCCTCCATTCCTCCTTATCCTCATCCTCGACTTTTCAAAGACCATGCCCTGATTCAAGTGAATAAGATAGTGCTCACACGAATTCGAATCGTTGAACTTGAATGAGCATATTGTATCGACAATCTAATCCAGAATGGATCGCTACATGGCGTCAATTGAATGAAGGCGAACCTATTAATCAGTGATGGATACCAACACTTGCTGGCTTCAAATACTACTTGATAAAGTCCCGGACCATCCGACCATCCTCCGATAGCCTGTCATACCAGACACCGGGTATGTGCATTTTGCGACGGCACGTGACCCTGCTGCCAGGAGAAATCATAGTGCTTACCTCGCTACCGCACAGCTGTACTCTTACCTAAACTCCGATTCAAATTTCGACTCTTCCTATATCACAAGCCTTCTGTTTGCATCCAAACTTTCGAATTTTCGTGTACACTTGCCAGGTTGAAGGAAGAATAAATATGGAGAAGTCAAGTGTGGCAGTCGTGGGCGCTGGTAAGGATTTTACCCCTGAATTCTATTTATCTACTAGACGAGGTGCCAATTCTGTACTTCGACAGGGCCTGGCGGACTTGCCATTCTCAAAAATTTACGCGAGGAAGGCTTCAATGTTACTGTTTATGAGAAACGGGATAGCATTGGGGGTGTTTGGGCGTATTCGGAAGATGTGGACACGACGTCGACTTTGCCATGTAAGTCCGTTGGAGTTTCCCAAGCTGGGTACCCTACTAATTTATAGCGACCCTTTCAAACGTTAGCAGGTTTGGAGTGAGAACTTTTCAAATATGAGGTCCAGTAATATTAAAGCAAAGTCTAACCTTTCTAGAATTCTTTCACGGATTTTCCTGTCCCAGACGGCAAGTGCTTCCGACTCACCAACATCCTCGCCTTTTCTGACGAGTTATCAGACCTCCCACCGCATCTGACTGCTTCGCAAGCCTGCGAATACATCAAGTCTTACGCCGCTCATTTTGACTTAAATCGACATGTGCGACTCAATACACCCGTTCAGTGGATCAAGAGAAATGGAGAGGGCACCAAGTGGCAAGTTTGTGTGAACGATGGAAAGGGTGAGCAGACTAATGACTTTGACCGAATCGTGCTGTGCAGCGGACTGGCTTCCAAAGCTGTGACACCTAAGTTCGAAGGGTTGGAGAAGTTCAAGGGCAAGGTTATGCATGTTCAAGCTTTCAAAAGGTACATGATGCTGTTAGAGATGTGAAACTTTTCTAAATGGTGGCAGGCCAGAAGATTTCAAGGGCATGAGAGTATTGGTTCTTGGAATGGGAAACAGTGCCGCAGATACCTCGACTGGACTCATAGGACATGCTAAGAAAGTTTATCTATCTCACAGGGCAGGGGTTAAGATAGTAAGTCTTTGCTTTCAAAAGGTCTTATGCAGTTTATTGGAATTTCTTTAGCTCCCCCGAATCTGCCTTGGAATGCCCCTTGATCTTGTCATCAACCGCCAAAAGAACGTCGCCAAATTCGCTTTAGACAAGTACTTTCCTTCCCTGAGCCGCTGGCTCTTCGACTTCACTATCGAGCAATATTCCAAGAAATCATTTAAGCTCGATCCAACTTGGCGACTATCGCCGGCTCCATCCCTCGCTAATCATCAACCCGTCATCTCCGACAACCTGGTCTCCAGTCTTTGGGCTGGTGATATCGTCTCCGTTCATGGCATACTCCGTTTCGTCGATGATGAAAATGTTGAACTACTCAATGGAACAAAACTCGCTGTTGACGCAGTCATATTCTGCACAGGCTATGAGCCCGATTTCTCACTTATCTCTGATTTCGACCCTGTTGTTTCTACGTTTCCGCCAGCATCCGAACCAAAACACTCATACCGAGGTCCTCCCCTCGCACGACTATACCAAAACATCTTTCCTCCCAAATATGCAGATTCACTGGCATACATGAACTATGTCGCCTTGACCGATGGAGCTATCACAGTCATCGATCTCGCCGCAATGGCTATTGCGCAGATCTGGAAAGGCACCTACAAACTTCCCTCTGAGCAAGAGATGAATGTTGCGATCGATAAGCACCATGAATGGGTGAAGAGTCTTGCAAGAGGTGATAGTGTCTACGCGGGGATTGTGAGGCCTGGACCTTGGTATACCTTTTTAAACAGTGCGGCTGGCACCGGTGTGGATGAGAATTTGGGATATGGGTGGGAAGGATGGAAGTTCTGGTGGCGAGAGAGAAAGTTGAGGAATTTGATGATGACAGGGGTCATGACGCCGTCCATGTATAGGGTGTTTGATGGAAGGAGAAAGAAGTGGGATGGTGCGAGGGAGGCGATCGTTGCAGCTAATGAGAATGCGAAGAAGCATTGCTCTTGATTGATATACCATAGACCGACAATAGAATATAGAACCATAATTAATGCAGGAAGAAATGGGGTTAACAGAAGTGTCAGGTACTCAGATGGGAAAAGCCAGTATGACCACGACCATCACTTGCCAAACAATCTTCCTACATGACCAATCATATCGCGCTCTTGAACTAAGAACTATCCCTTTGTTGCACGTCTGTGGAGAAGGAAAATGGAAAATCTCTTTATACATACTCCAAAGACTTGGTACCTTGTGAGCTGAACTTTGCCTCTTTTGGACAGTATCTCTGGATGACCCACAACTACAACCATGAGATGACAATTACCCATGAGATGACAATACCCATGAGATGACAATTACCCATGAGATGACAATTGCCCATGAGATGACAATACCCATGAGATGACAATTACCCATGAGATGACAATTGCCCATGAGATGACAATACCCATGAGATGACAATTACCCATGAGATGACAATTACCCATGAGATGACAATTGCCCATGAGATGACAATTACCCATGAGATGACAATTGCCCATGAGATCATGACATAACGAGTACCACATTGAAGTTCTTACCGCTCTTCTTATAACATTTCTGCTCTGGAGTTGGTTGCAGGCGAACCGAGCGGACAATGAATATTCCAGCTAAACAAACTGATTTCACTTCAAATGATGTTTTGAGTTAAGAGGAGGAATTTTCAACGCAAGTCTATTTCATTATTAGACATTTTCGTCCAAGCCAAATCCCAAACCCATTAAAACCCATTATTACCCAGTGACAACAAAAAGGAAAAGCGACCAGCGATATCACGCCATGCCATGCCATCGAGGCTTTTGTGTAAGACCCGTGCCCCAAGCACATTCTAATTTTCATCCCTCTCTTCCCATCCAAAGACCGCAAGACGATATTTAACCCTCGATATCCTTCGGCGCGGGACCAGCAGACTCCATCTTTTGTCTCCGCCACATGCACGCGGTGCAGATGGAGCTGAACGCAAACAGCACACACAACGCGATGCTGAGACCCCAGATGGCCTTCATCTCATAGCACGTAGTCTTGCTTGCTCCGGCCCAGATCCAGTAGTTGACCTTCCCAATGTTCTTGCCGACCGAGTCGAGGAATGAGGAAGTGGTGCCTGTTGAAGGGAGAGCCGCACAGTCGAGGTAGGAAAGGGGCTTGCCGACTGTGACCGCAACGACGATGACGGCAATCAAGAGGAGACCATCGGCTGCGGTTGAGACGAGGAAGGGGAGGTAGGCGTCGAAGTAGAGAATGTATGTTATGGCTACGTAGAGAACGGCGATGCATGTCTGCGCGAAATGTTAATGGGATTGGGTGGAAGGAAGGGAGAAGGAGACTTACCACACTGAGCGTACCGATGAGCACGTGAGGTGGTGCTTGGTCGGCGGATACCATCTCGGAAATGAAGTTCGAGGTCATGCCAATGATAGTTATGAGAGATATAGCTTGCATGGCTCTGACGACGGTGAAAGTAGCACCGAGAGCACCGAAATCTTGGGACGCCATTTTGATGGATGTTTTGACGGGTGGAGGGGGAGTTGGATAAAAAGGAGTAGGTTCTTGAGCGGGAGAGTCTTGAACGGGAGCTTCGTGACAGGGAGGATCTTCAGCGGGAGCTTCTGGAGCGACAAGGTCCTGGTCAGGAAAGTCTTCAGTGGGCGAGTGATGGGTGGGACTCGTGGAACTTCTTCGAACAGAAGGACTAGATTTGTAAGGGCAGTAAAGAACACCGTTGATGACGACTGCTCCTTTATAAGGAATGTGTGATGATAATGATGCCGTAGTGAAGGAAGGCTCAAAAATATTGGGAGTGATTGTAGGCTGAGCTAGCAGCAAAAAGAAGGACAATATGTCTGAAAAGACTGTCTTAAAGAGATGAAAACTGCTGAGAAGGAGAGAAGAGAGGCAGGCTTTTGTAGATGTTGAGAATGAATGAGGAAGTGATTACTGAAGCAAACAGCGGATTCAAAGCTCTTATATATTCATTGCTTACCTTCATCTCGATGATCGAAAGTTTGACTAATAGAGAGACCTTGACTCCAAAAATTGTTGATACAATGGAGCGTAGCGACATGCGCTGGCCCGTCCAATAGGGCTTCCCCTATGGCTCGTGGCCATTCTGGGCGGCGCTTCTCAAGCGACCCTCCCATAAACACGCTGTTCGCACCCAATGATTCTCATCAGCCTCGCGTCAAGGAAAACGCGCGACCTGATAGAGGACCAAGACATGGCCAGAACTGCCGCCATCCTGCTCTAATATGAGCGATTGACAGAGAGCCAACGGCGGAGGGTCCCGTGAGATAGGCGCATTGGTGGGTCGCGTTTGGAGGGATTGGAAACATTGTGGCTGGAAGTGCGGCTGAGAAGACCGGCTCATAAGAGATGAACGAACCTATTGATGACCTTATATGATCGAACAGGGCCTTGAAAGCATTGACGACCATGGTCATGGATTCTGGAGGCTGGAACAATGGTGGCTCTCTTCCCATTGATTGTCTCGGGAAGCTCAACTGTGTGCCTTCTAAATGCCGACCGGCATTGTTGATTTGATTGTTTGTCAGGATGCACAGAATGAATATGATAGCGCTCCCTAAGCAGATTCATGCAGAACTATCTTGAAACTGTTGAATGAATTGATAAAAGAAACACTATTGGATGAAGGTGAATAGCGGCTAATGAAGGACGAGGCTACGAAATCACCTCCCCTCGCGTAGCAAAAATATTTCTTCGAGTCACTAATTCACACTTCTAGCAGTCAATCAATCGTGTCGCCCGGCCATTACTCACCTCTCAATGTCAAACCCACATCGGTAGCACAGCTGTGAAACATCTGCCAACTCCTCAATATCCACCCATCATGGCGTCCAGCGACGCAGACATCGCAGCCTTGAAGACGAAGCTCTACGACGCGTGCGCCCCTCTCGTTGCACAGAACCCTAGGATGTACTTCAATCAAGCGTCCATATTCGACTTGAACGTCATCCCGAACAACGATGTCAATATCCTGCTCCGGGTCACTCAGGCCTTGGTCGACGACAAGCTGTTCAAGATTTTGCAGTCGGAGGGTTTGGCATGGCGACTGCGTTCTGTGGAAGAGGCTCGCAAGTCCGTCTCCCCTTCCCTCAACTCCCATCCCTTTCCCCTACTTCTACATACACAGCAGCTGATAGTGGGAGTCTAGATACCGTAGTCTCAAACCCGAACACGAAATAGTCTACGGCCTCATCGACGAAGCCGGCGACGAAGGAATCTGGTCCAAAACAATCAAATCGCGCACCAACCTCCACGATGCCGTCTTCCGCTCAGCGATCAAAGCCCTCGAAGGCAAAAACATGATCTCAGACATGAAATCCGTCGAGCATCCCAACCGCAAAATGTACATCAAGTCCTCCCTCCAGCCCAGCGATCGCGCTACAGGAGGACCTTGGTTCACTGACGGAGAACTGGACGAGGAGTTCATTGGCATGATTTCCACGGTGCTGTATCAGTATATTAAGAAACGCAGTTGGTATTCTTCGCAGGATAAGGATAAGAAGAAGAAATCCCCCAAGAAGACCCATAGGAAGGTTGCTCCGGAGGAGGTCAAGGCGGCGAGGGACAAGGCTTTGGGACCGAGAGATGTGAAGATGGAGGATGTGGAGGATAGGAAGCGTGTGCAGCAGCCGTATGATCGACTACTCCCTCTGCCTGCTGGGTACCAGGAATATCCTACCTTGCACGAGCTCACGGCGTTCATTGAGGAAAAAGAGGTCTCAAAGGACACGACTTTGTCGTCGGAAGAGATTCAGCAGCTGCTGGATCTGTTGGTTTATGATGGCAAGATTGAGAGACTGGTTGCTGGTCCGGAGGCATTTGCGTATAAGGCTTTGAGAAAGAGTTTTCTGGAGGAGGATGAGCGGTTGAATAGTGTGCTTACGGAAGCTCCTTGTGGTCGCTGCCCGGTCTTCGATCTTTGTGAGGAGGGAGGTCCGGTTGGTCCTAGCAATTGCGAGTATTTCAATGACTGGCTGGAGTTGTAGTGGGTGGGCTGGCGTACAAAATTTGAGATTAATTGCATAGCGTGGATGGCTCTGGAGTTTTGGAAGATACCACGGGCGATGAATGCATTTTGTAGTCACGATAATCATAGCAATAATCACGCATTCGAGAACAGGAACAGGGCGGGCATAGCTCTTGTGGGATCGTTGCAGAAGCTCACACATCTGACAGCATGGAAATATTGTGAGCAGACGGTGTGAAGTCACGATAGTGATAGTAATGGATCACGTATTGAGAAGATCAAGAATTTGTGTTGCAATCAGTGTTAATTCAGATGCATCATGAACTTTTCGTCCCCTACCCTGCCGATATCACCGAGAGCTTCTCCGAATGAAGATTGACATTGCTCAAGTATGAATCTCAGCTTCCCAAATGCAAGGCCAATTCACAAAACACCGCAATTAACGATGGTGGGCTGCTTGCTGTACTGGACCTTGCCGGAGCCAGAGCCAGTAGCCTCGAGGGCCTTGACGACGTTCATGGACTGATCATGAGGATCATCACGATTACCAACCTCGCCGAAGACGACGTGCTTGCCATCGAGCCAGCTGGTGACGACGGTGGTGATGAAGAATTGGGAGCCGTTGCTATAGAGGGGAATTGTTAGCTCTGTTTCCAACAACGGGTACAGGCTGATTACGTGTTGGGTCCGGCGTTGGCCATGGAGAGAAGCCCAGGCTTCTCGTGCTTGCGGGAGAAGTTCTCATCGGCAAACTTCTCGCCGTAGATTGACTTGCCACCAGTACCCTGTGTAATCGTCAGCTTCGATTGTGGCTAGTTTATGATATATGGAGACATACGTTGCCGCGAGTGAAGTCACCACCCTGAAGCATGAACTGGGGAATGATGCGGTGGAAAACAGAACCTTTGTATCCGAATCCCTTCTCGCCGGTGCAGAGAGCGCGGAAGTTCTCAGCAGTCTTTGGGACAACGTCATCGTAGAGGGTGAAGGTGATGCGACCGGATTGTTCTGTGGAGGAAGAGACGTCAGCACTCGGTCGTCGATGAAGAATGTTTGCGGTGAGATCGGATGTCAACAAGCAACAACGATCGTGAAGCTGAACAGAAGCATTGGCAGAAGAGTATCTGCTCAATGAACGCCAATGATGATGGTATTGATGAAGAACCTCGATGCCGAATAAAATTGGGATGATCATCACTTACCTTTGACAGTTGAGGTTTGCTTGCCAGAGGGTTCGAGAACTGGGCCCTCCCAGGTGACGTCGAAGAAGCTGTATAAAGTGAGCATTGACTAGCGTCGCATTGATATTGGTTACTTACGTCTTGATGGCCATGTTGTATGATGTTGCGTGAAAGGTTCTTGATGACTTGTAGATGAAGGATTTGGTAATTGAGGAATGAGAAAGTAGGCGGGGTTGTGTTTTCAACAACATCGTGGGCGGTGGTGGGGTAGTAAAAAGACGCTAACCGAAAGGCGTTAGCGGTGACGACCTTGGATTTAGAGCAGTGAATGTCAATTGGATGATCAAGGGAGAAAGCTGAGGGGCCCAAAGGATGAGCGCATCAGCAGGATTAGGAAGAGGGGAAGTTGTTGCGTGATAAGTGCTGACCGGCGCATAGCCATATAATAACCACAACCAATGCATGCTTACAGCAAAAAAGCAAAGAATCGAGACCTCACGACGTCAATCGTTGAGATATTTTGAGGATACATACGAGCTAGCAAAATCGGACAGTAAGTGGATGAGAGTTCAGTGGTCAGTATCCAGTGACACTGAGAAGTCCATCTTTCCTCTCATCACCACATGGCCTTCATGCAAAGCTCCTGTGATCCGCACCGCATAATGTGAGGTGTATCTGATTCCCAGCGCTCAAACTCCGGCCGTGGCTAAAGCTGCAGCTGTTTGCAGGCGTTGGATGTAAAATGGACGTACCTCAAGGAGAAAGGTCGGTGACTTCGGGTGAAAGGTCAAAGAGACGCAATGAGTTGGTTCGTAAAGTACAATTAGAATACAAGTGCGGGAAGTGAACGATTCGATGCTTCTGATGTTGTACAGTGATGGTTTTGATGAAATAAAGTCGATGCTCTCTCACAATTTTTCATTTAGGGGCACCAGAGAGACAGGGGTTAGCTTCTATCGGAAGTCACGATTCTCGGGCATTTTTGGCGCATGGCAATCATTCCGGCAGGTCTACAATCTTTTCAGACGCTTAATCAATTTTTCGGTCTTTGAATCCTACAATGTCCAGAAAGAAACCAAAACGCTTCTGTTTTGACTGCTTGATCAACTCGGCATCACGTGACTTGACCCGCTCCCACGTTCACTCGGTTCCGCCGCGACCTTGGCGCATGTTGCCCAAACATTTATTGCGATCTCGTCGAAACACAATTCCACAACACCACAACTCAAGTCCCACATATCCTCGCAACCATGGATTTCGCGAGCCTGAAGGAGGCTGCGGCCAACCTGACCTTGTACGATCTCAAGGCCGGTGTACGAAAGGTCCAGAATGGTAAGAAGACTCCATTGACGCCAACTGTCCTGTCCCGACGCTCACAGATGTATAGCCGTGATGAATTATACCGAAATGGAGGCTAAAGTGAGAGAGGCTACGAATAATGAACCCTGGGGAGCCAGCTCCTCACTCATGCAAGAGATTGCGAATGGAACCTACAACTAGTGAGTGTATTACCCTCTTTCCAACTACCTTCTGCTAACACGCCCCGCCAGCCAACTACTCAATGAAATCATGCCAATGATATACAAAAGATTCACCGAAAAGGCTGCCGAAGAATGGAGACAGATTTACAAGGGTCTACAACTGCTAGAATTCTTAATCAAGAACGGATCGGAACGAGTTATTGACGATGCGCGGTCTCATCTCACGCTTCTCAAGATGCTACGACAGTTCCATTTTATCGATCAGAATGGCAAAGATCAAGGCATGAATGTGCGAAACAGAGCCAAGGAACTTGCCGAGCTACTCAGCGATGTCGACAGAATTCGAGCCGAACGAAAGAAGGCACGGGCAACGCGGAACAAATATACCGGTGTTGAAGGTGGAGCTGGGCTTGGTGGAGGATTCTCAAGTAGTGGTAGCAGATATGGAGGCTTTGGTAGTGAGGAATCTGGATATGGCGGATATAGTGGCGGAGTGTATGGTGATGGTGGTGGATTTGGAGGCCAGACGAGCGACTTCCAAGATTCCGGCTCTCGTTCAGATTCCGCTGGTGGCGGTGGCAGTGGCGGCCGAGACCGATTTGAAGAATATGATGAATACGATGAGGGTGCAGTTGCAGCGCCAGGACGGAGACAAGCCGATACCTCGTCCTCGAGCCGAAGGAAAACAACAGAAAGAGCTGCATCAAAGAAGCCTGAGCCACCAAAGCAGCCCGAGGTGGATCTCTTCTCATTTGACGACCCAATCCCCGCCACTGCTCCTGTCGCGGCACCTATAGCCTCGAACACTGCGGACGATGACGACTTTGACGACTTCCAATCTGCTACGCCCTCTGTACAGAAAGCAGCTCCAACATTCTCCCCTCTCCCACCTCCAACCGCCACTACTACCTCCACAACTCAATATGCCGCTCCTCAACCAGTCTCCGCTCCCAAGGCGGCCAACTTGAATGATATGGTTGGATTGTCTTCGATCTCACCAGCAACAAGCGCCACTGGCACACCAGTGAACCACTCCGCGTTTTCGCCTCCGGCCATTGCCCAGCCTCGACAAGCCCCAGCTCCAACCGCATACCAGGGCTCCCAGCCCAACTACTTTACCTCCGTCCAAGCCCCAGTTGCACAAGCACAGCCAGCCTCAGGAGCTTCGTCTGTGAAGTCACCCGCAGCCGCGAAGTCCGGTGGCGACGCATTCGGATCGATCTGGTCATCAGCTAGCGCCGGAATCAAGAAGACAAGCACACCAACATCAGGACCAGCTCTTGGACAACTGGCTAAGGAGAAAGCGAGCGCTGGAATCTGGGGAGCGAGTTCATCTACGAGTTCTACTCCATACCAGCAGCAAAAGCCTGCTCAAGGCCAGCCGAAGCTAGGTGGTGGACTCGATGATTTGTTGGGTTGATATAATCGATGTTCATTCTGAGCCGGAGATTACTTATGGAGAGCACAAATATGGTAGGGGCGTTCTTATAGATATTGGCGCATAAAATCAATTTTTCTATCTCGCCGCGAGACTTTGTCCATCCATGTGTGATTTCGTAAAGGGATAAATGCAGTGCTACATTTTGTCAGTTAGCTATCTCTTATCACATCTGAGATTCCCACTCCTCCAGTAGTTCTGTTGTGAGGTTAGATTTGCAAGATGTGAAATCAACTTGATATTTAGAGAGTAGTGACTTTAGGACTACAGTAAATCCTCCCTATAAGAATCCTCTAGATAAGAATACCTCACCAATAAGAATATATTTTTTAGTCTCCGCGGGGATTAATTTTGCAGTATTACACACCTCTATAAGAGCGCCTCTAAATATTCTTAAATTTTGGCCGGTCCACCCTATATTCTTATACGGAGGTTTTATAGTATACGAAAGTATATATAGCGCGGCGGAGCTAGTGACACATGCCCTACCTAATAGGGTCATGTGGGCTATGACTCAGATGTCACGTTTCAACAAGTTCCGATGTTCAATAGGGCACTCCCTTCATTTCTTATATTCAATCAAGCTCCCA
Source organism: Gamarada debralockiae (assembly GCA_002803225.1). NCBI lineage: Eukaryota > Fungi > Ascomycota > Leotiomycetes > Helotiales > Hyphodiscaceae > Gamarada > Gamarada debralockiae. The sequence continues at coordinate 108,461 of NXFV01001368.1, read as the reverse complement.
GATCGACAAATATATTGCCAGCGCATTTATCAGTGTGTCCTGATGCAGAGCCTCCGAAAAAGCCAGAGCTAATCAGCCGCAAGTTAAACCAATAATCTACATCACTTATTCTTATTGAAACGGCAAATACTAGCCCATACCCCTCAAAGATTCTCTTCCTTGTAAACTCTCTCATTACCCCAGCTATACCCCTACAGCAGGCAAGGTTCCCCTGAACCCCCTCCCTGATTGTAAAGGAGAAGAGAGGGAGATAGGAGGGCAAGGCAAGAAGAGAGGCGTACTCCAAGCTCTTGGAGCGTATTACGACGGTACAGGATAATATTCGGAGCTCACTGCAATACTACTAAAGTCTTGAGTAGCATGATATATCTTGCTTCATACAGAAAGTTCCTTATAAGAGATGAAGAAAGAGAGACAGCAAAGGACGACGTCAAAGGCGGAATTTAGTCAAAGTCAAAGACGCTTTACGCCTAAATCAACTAATTTAGTCATTAAAATCGGCTTCCGCCTTAACCACTTACAGATTGGGAACTAAGCCACAGTACCAAGACGCTTCTACCCTCTCTAGCCCCCCGGTGGTTTAAAGGGTAATTTTTCGTATGGAACCTGCTACTATTCCCCTTGTCCCCCCTAAATTAAGGTTAATTTTTGTATGGAACCTGCTAGAAAAATTTAACCGGGGAATATTAGCAGTAGCATTATTCTGGCTAGCTGTTTCTATCCCTTCATCTACCTGGTTACTTCAACATCACCTCAACTTTTAACTACGATTTTCGACGTTTCCCAAAATGAACGTCAGGCGGGTCAATTCAATCACGTTACAAGCAAAAATTCGTTTACTTGTTATTTCGGATCATCGTGGCCCTAGGTTACGCTATCAATTATAAAGAGCAGAAAGCCTGCAACAGAGGCAAGTGGGGAGGATGGCTGTGGAATTATCAAAAGCTAAACTCGAGTATCGAAATACGGCCTGAATGGTATCCCATAATAACTATATCTCCATAAACAGCAGTGATAACTGGTCGGTATTCGTGAGGAAGCCATAGAAGGTTCACTTTTCTTCCAGTTATCCATTCATCCCTTACAAATAGTTCAGACAAATGGGGAAGTTCAGTACCGGCAGGGTAACAAAGCCGAAGATAACCCCTATCTGTTTGAAGGTATGATCCGTCTATTGAGAAAGAAAGGGTGCGCACGTGTCCACGGACCTCCAGCGTCTGTAGCGCGGCCCCTGTTGCAGCGTCCCAGAGCCGCACTGTCTGGTCATTCGAAGCTGATGCCACCTTACCGTCCGGCGAGAAGGCTATTGCGTAGACCGGGCTAGTATGGCCCTCAAGTGTCTGAAGTACAGCGCCTGTTACCACGTCCCAAAGCCGCACTAATGCATAGTCTGAATCCGACGCCACTTGCTTGCTATCTGGCGAGAACGCAACAGTACGGCCCTTAAATGTCCGAAGTATAGTACCTGTCACTGAATTCCAGAGCCGTACTGTACTATCGTGCGAAGCTGATGCTACCTGCTTGCCGTCCGGTGAGAATACGACTGCTGTAACCCACCCAGTATGGCCCTCAAGCGTCTGCACAGTATCTGTTGCTATATCCAAGATCCGCACTGTCTTATCATGTGAAGCAAATGCCACTTGCTTACTATCTGGTGAGAATACTATTTCGCTATCCCACCCAATATAGCTTCTGGGCGTCTGAAGCACGGCTGTGTCCCAGAGCCGTACTGTCTTATCGCTTGAAGCCGATGCTGCTTGCTTGCCATTCCGCGAGAACGCGACTGCTGTGACTGACTCAGCATGGCCCTCGAGTGTCTGAAGTATAGCACCTGTTGCTATATCCCAGAGCCGCACTGTCTTGTCATTCGAAGCTGATGCTACTTGCTTGCCATTGGGCGAGAACGCGACTGCTGTCACTGACTCAGTATGGCCCTCGAGTGTCTGAAGTATAGCACCTGTTGCTATATCCCAGAGCCGTACTGTCTTGTCATCCGAAGCTGATGCTACTTGCTTGCCATTCGGCGAGAACGCGACTGCTGTCACTGACTCAGTATGGCCCTCGAGTGTCTGAAGTATAGCACCTGTTGCTATATCCCAGAGCCGTACTCTCTTTTCATTCGAAGCTGATACCACTTGCTTGCCATCTGGCGAGAATACAACTGCCATGAACCCAGTATGGCCCTCGAGCCTCTGAAGTGTAGTACCTACTGCTGCGTCCCAGAGCCGGACTGTCTTATCATTCGAAGCTGATACCACCTGCTTACTATCTGGCGAAAACGCGACTGCCCAGACTGGACCAGTATGGCCCTTAAGCGTCCGAAGTATAGTACCTGTTACTGTATCCCAGAGCCGTATTGTCTCATCGTGCGAAGCCGACGCTACTTGCTTACTATCTAGCGAGAACGTGACTGCTGTGACTGGGCCAGAATGGCCCTTGAGTGTCTGAAGTACATTGCCTGTTGCTATGTCCCAGAGCTGTACTATCTCATCGTACGAAGCCGATACTACTTGCTTGCTATCTGGCGAGAATGCAATTGCTATGACTGATGTAGTATAGCCCTCGAGTCTCTGAAGCATAGCACCAGTTGCAGCGTCCCAGAGCCGTACTGTCTCGTCGTGTGAAGCTGATGCTACTTGCTTACTATCCGGTGAGAACGCGATTGCCGTGAGTGGGCCAGTGTGGCCCTCGAGCACCTGAAGCGCGGCACCCCAGTCTTTTTGAACTTGTGGTAACCGTGTAATCCATTTTGGTATATAAGATATGAATTTCTTCCGGACTATGCTCTCCTCTGGCGCGAAAACAATAGCGGAGCAGTATATTTGCAAGGGAGCCTGCTCGATCGCTGGCCGGCTGTATAGCGCGAATCGCTTTATATCGTGGATAAAAGCGTATAAACTAAGACATTCACTACTCTGAAAAGTGTTTTAGTTAAATAACTTCCATATCCTACAGGTAGGCTTACGAGAGCAATTGACTCCAAAGAAGTTATCGCAAGAATCCCTTCTGAGATCTTCCGCATCCAACTAAGTGCCTCAAAAAAATGAAGAAGATGTACTTGTAGAAACTGATGAACTTGGTCGTTGTCATGGAGCTGAGTACCACCCTTCTGAAGGTGCTGGACCCAATATAGACATGCATACTGGACTTCCGGAGGAAGACATTGCTCCACTCGACCGCTCTCTACATCAGTTAAAACCACGCCAGGAGTGTCCACCCCACAGATATCTTGCTTAAGGGAGGTGGACATGATTTGAATACAGCAATCTGCCAATGTTCGATTCGCTTGCTTCTCGTCCACCTGAAAGTTTGGATTACTACACCTATCTTTGTCAAGAAGAAAGTCGCGAAACGAAGGGTGATGGAGACGGAGAGGGCCGGTTTGATCCTTTGGAATATCTAGGATAGCATGAAGATCGTCAAGCGTCTGGTCAACGTCCTCTTTTGGGACCGCAAGTAGCTTACTTAAAGACCAGGCAGAAAGAGGGGAGAACAGAACCACTAAACTTCCAAGAGTATATCTCAGCATGCTGCACAAGTCTTCTTTCTCTTCGTCCGTGTAGTCCGGGCAGATAGAGTTCTTGAGGACGGTCATATAAATATCGTTGAGGTGTTTTTCAGGAGCAGTACCAGAGCCGCCAGTCTGGAGGATAATAGATAGTCTCTTTGTAGCAAATCGTTTCCCTTCGCGAATGAACCGGCAGGCAGTTGCAGCCCAAATGAAGAGGCCACTTGCGCTTTGCACGATACGTCTAATAACCTCGTCGCCCGGCCAGCTGGGATCTAGAGCGCGTTCCTGTGCAATGAGCTTCAAGTTGTACTTAAGGAAGATAGTGATGTCGTGGTCGACCACTGCCGGTGATGCGTTATGAAGAACAAAGTCATGGCGTTCAGCCTCCGGGATTTGGAAGAAGCCGTATCGGATCGGAATCTCAGGTCTACTTGTTAAAAAAACCCGGAGCATGACCGTTTTCAATGATCGAGCTTCAGCCAAGAGTTGTAGAATAGTTCGAATGTTGTTGTCGTTATCACATTCATCGAGGGCATCAACCACAAGAATATAGGAGGACTGACATGAGTTACCGTCTAGCTTCGATAGCGGACCGAGTATGAGCTGCCGCCACTGGTCAACCAGAGACCGGTTCGCGATGTCGCTACCCTCTATGACAGCTTCGCAAATGCGCTGTCGAAGAGGTGGTACGTCGTTCGCAAGCTGCATAGCAATACTCGTAACGAACTTGCCAGCATGGCCAATGTCTCCACCGCCCCGTGAGAAGAAGAAGCTCGCCCCAAGACGCTTCTGGTCATAGTATTTGCGGGCCACTGTGCGCGCAATCGTCGACTTTCCAATGCCGGCCAAGCCGTTCAGCCAGAAGATGTAGCGTTCGTCATGTCCATCAGCCCAGTTGTATATCTCCTGAAGAACGTCGACGCGGGTGTCCTCGAGACATGAAGGCTCGTGTTGCTTTGCATACGAATTGAACGGCGCTTCTGAGGCGTACGGTAAGCGGCTGAGAGGGCTGTCTAGTTCTAGATTTTCGGTCAGTGCAACATCAAGTTGTTATGTCTATTAACGAACCCACTTGTATCACATCGCCCAAATGTACATTGCCTCCGCTGATGTGCTGGCCATGGTATGAGTGCCCGGATCGCCGCTCGAGTGACGGTCTACCTGACCAATTCGTTGCTGGGATCTCCATATATAGAGACGGTGATAACAACACTGCCAGTGTCAATGTCCCTACCTAACGTCTGATAAGCAAAATTTACGGCTGAAAGATATCAGGTATCCAGGTGGGGCATGGTTGCGGCGCTTAGGGTGACAATTCTCCCAGGACAGTCGAATAATGCGCATAGTATTTTCCCCAACAGCCACAATATTAAGATAAATAAAAGTACACAGAAATATAGAGAAATTACAGAGAATAATTTCATAAACTCAGAATTCTCAAATTATGATGTGTTGAAAGTTAAATATAGGTTGGAAGTTTTAGGTGTCCTGAAGGACTTGTCACCCCCCGGTTCAGTACAAGATGACTTACTCATCCTGCATGATGCCCGGTTAGCACTTCAGCGAAATTAAGAACCAGTGCATTTCTCCCAATACCATGTTGTATTTGCGGCTGATTAGAGACCATCTTAATTTCTACTTCAGGCATCTCCCGTATATCAGTTATGGCCGACGGGTTAAGCATCGCTGCAAGCGTCATTGCTGTCGCTGGCCTTGCATTCTCTAGCAGCAAGATGCTCTATCAAACGATTTCTGACATCCACGATGCTCCGCAGACCTTCGTCTACCTAAAATCCGACGTGGAAACGCTTTATCAAATCATCCATTCCTTACAACAAGAGCTGGAGAAGAATGACACTGATGCAGCCCTCGCTGAAGCGCAAAGGTTGAATTTGTATGAAATAAAGCCTGCTTTAGAAGCATGTCGCAATACTTGTGATGCGTTTAAGAGCAAGATCGACAAGCTTATACGTCACTCTAAGGACGACCATATCAGTTTGCGGGACAGGCTCAAGTTGCAATTTCAGGAAAAGGAGATAGGGGTATTTCAAGCGCGGCTGGGTAGCTACAAATCAACGTTTACTATTGCTCTAGACTTCTCTACCTTGTAAGATAACTTCCCTTTCAGACTATATAATGTCTAATCAGGTTGCCAAGCAAAACTGCCTCACAAAACCTCGATGCTATCAAATCTCTCGAAACCAAAATCGAGGATGTTACCGCCTGTCTGACAGGGCAAATACAAGGCCTCCAGATCGGGTTACAAGCAATTCTCGATGCTAGCGCTAAAAGCCACGAGCTCGTAAAGGCTGACCCACGGCATCAGCTCACGGAAGTCCAGCAATCTGAAGCTCTGCATGCCATTGAGCAGCAAAGCATTGCACTCAGCCACTGCTATCGAGCTTGCATGGCGGCATTCGAAGAGACAACGAAGCTGACAGGACATACTTATAAATTTGTGAAGGCTTCCTCACAAGCGAGGTTGCTTATGGGCGACTTAGGCAATGTGAAGGGGGGTAAGCTACATACCTTCAGTAACATTGAGGTTGAAGGAGGATGGGTAGTGGCAGGGAACATGGCAGGCGAATCTGCAAAAATTTTCTTTAAATAAACAAAATTAAGGGTTTTCTCTATGTATGATAAGGTAGAACTTCCACTTTAAGTACACTTTAAGTGTATAAAGCTGCTTCGGGAACGTGTAACTTGCGTCACTTAAGACAAAGACGACAAAGCTTTCCTGTATTACTGCTGACTTAGGCAAATGCAAAATCTTTAACTCATTACGATAGTAATCGCTTGGGCGATGGTGAAGTACAATTGACTATGCTTTGCTATCCCGGAACAGGATCTAAAACAACAGTTTAAGAATACTTCTTCATCCGCTAGTAGTATTGTTGCGAGGTCAGAATTGAAGAATGTGAAAGCAGCTTGACATTTAGAGAGTACTGATCCTAGGGCTATATATACAGCGTAGTGACTCATACACTAGGCAATAGTGCCAAGTGGGTTATGACTCAGATGTCACGTTCCAACAAAGTATATAGGAGAGACTGCGGCGTACAGCGAACAATCTGCATCTAGAAACTAGCCAGTATAGCTCACATCTTCATCGCCTCTTGAAAGGCTGACTCTGAGACGCTTCTGCTCATTATATTTGTGGGCGACAGTCCGAGCAACCGTGGAATTTCACGTGGTGGCCAACCCATTTAGCCAGAAGATAAAGTGTTTATCTTGTCCATTAGCCCAATTATATTTTCATGCAGAATCTCGATGCGGGTTTCGGAGAGGAAGGTAGGTGCGTGCTGTCTATGATGCGAATTGAAGGACGCTTCAAAAGCATTCAAACATTGGACCTCGACCCGGGTATTTGGAAGGCAGGTGGGTTCGTGTTGGCGACGGTATGGATTGACGGGCGCATTCGTTGCGAACGGTAGGAGGCTAGGCGGGGTTTCTCGACCTAAAGAGTTTCAGTTTTGCGGCGTTCCTCTTTAGCATCTGCAAGGAACTGATTGATATGGTATGTATAACTGAGATGGGCTCTTGTGCATTCGTTGACTTGAATGAGCTGGTATTGATGCCCGGGCAAGGATGGATGTATGCTAGCGGCTGAAATTAGCGATCGAACTAACGGCGCTAGCGGAGGGGTAATGTTCGGACTAGAGCCGCTGACTTACTCTCAAAGCAAGAAGCAACCAAAACTTCGTCGGTCAGCGCTGACAATCATTGCTAACCGTTTTGGCTCATACGCATATCCCACCCTTAAGTACATCTTGTCGAGTTCTCCCTTGTCGTATGGGTTTTTGAATTTGGTGGGGAAAGTTCGCTGCCATGCGGTTCTCCCACTCTTGCTCTCCAAGGAACCCCAACTTGCATGATGATGGTGTATGCGCAGCTATGGTCAAGTATGACTTTGAATAAATGTGAGACATCTGCGCAGACTCGCGTTGCCAATCTTCCTGATCATCCTGCACAATACATAACGAATCCACCCAAAGATACTCTATTTTTAAGCCTCAGCAGAAGTCAGAGCATCACGAAGTGTTTTCCGCAGCGAACAATATTAATGGCATAGCGGTAGCTCTCTAGTCTTTTCTTTGTGGTTATATAAACATCATTGGCGTCGGGGCCCCAGCAATAACCGAGAGCGATGTAAGGAGAGGGCCGAGTGGCCTCGGTGGGCTCGAAAATGAATGGTTCTTTCCTCGCGTTTGATGAGACCACGTCAATCGGGCGACGAGGTTTGAACGCTGGATCTTGGGCCTTACATTCGGCGTGATAGTTTATGCAGAATGTGAGCCATGATGCGACCCGGGAGAAGGCATCTTCGGTTAGAGTATTGGCTATGATCCTGGAACTGGAACAAAATGGCGATCTTGATCTTGGATTAGATGCTGGATCCTCTGTAGTTTTCACTGTCGGCAAGTGTGTAGGCACCAAGACACTCAACACATGAACGAGTCTTAGCATAATTAAATAGTTTCTTCAAAGTACTTTCGATCATCCCAAGCACCCCAACTTGACTTGATGGTTTAGAACATCAGGGAATATTCAATTGCATCGCCTGACTATGTCATTGAAAGCTCCCAATTGGGACATTCAAATGAAGAACAAGCCCTTCAGGGTTCTTGCCAGTAGTTCCTTTCTAGTAAGACAGTCCAGCATGAAGACGAGTCAAAAGGGAAAGCGTATAGGCAAGTCTAACAAGCTAAATCGCATTCCAAGAGATTTACATATCATGAGGTTGGAATAGTCTGTTGTATCGACTTCTGACCGTAGCCGGATGCAGAGAGCCGTTGATCTCTCACCAGTCGTCTCGTTCAATGGCGCCGTCCGTGCCATGATTTTCTTCCCAGCCGGGTTTGAATCCTGCAACGGCATCAAGAATCGTTCCACATCCCAGACATCCTCATTGACGTTCTTTTTGGAAACTCTTCCACTTTGGCCCTTCTATGGTCCTCAGGATCGGTCATCTTGCGAATGCGGAGAAGAAAGTCTTTACAAGCCGAGCACTCCATCATGAATTTATTGATGACGACTGCTGTACCATTAGGAAGGACGTTCTCAGCGATTTGAAAATCCCTGAGTGACAAAATCAAATTCACGCAAAGATCAAAACAATTCAATTTTCTGTTTGCTTCTACTACACGCCCTTGAATACAAATCTCACTTTATCCTACCGTAACCACTGCGATATGGTGCCTCTTCATTGGCCTGACCCTCCCCATGACCTCGCAAAATCCGCGGTCGATTCGACGTCCGACCTTGATCACTCAAATGGGGCTGAGCAATCATACTTCGATCGTTCACATGGACTGAGCGAATATGTTTACCAAAGTATATTATCTACCTAACAGCCCGAGTAAGCATTTCAGCCCTCAATTTCCTCCATCGTCAGACTTCACAATGCAGGCGCTGACCTGACCCGCGCAAAATCCATCTGCCTCAATCTTCCGCACCCAGTGACAAGTGACGCCGATTCTTTCCTTTGCACTGTTTGCCTTCTATCCTTTTCTCTTATCCTGGTATTCGGAGCTCACTGTAATACTACAGATGTCTCGAGTAGCATGGTATATCTTGCTTTATACAGAAAGTTCCTTGTAAGAGATAAAGAAAGAGAGACAGCAAGGGTCGACGTCAAAGGTAGGATTTAGTTAAAGTCAAAGATACTTTACGCCCGAATTAACTAATTTAGTTATCAAAATCAGCTTTTGCCTTAAACACTTATAGATTGTACACTAAGCTACACTGCTAAGACGCTTCTACTCTCTCTAGTCCCCTGGCGGTTTAAAGGGTAATTTTTCGTATAGAACCTGCTCTTAAATTAAGGTTAATTTTTGTATAGAACCTGTTAGAAAATTTTAACTAAAGAATATATACACTAATATTATTCTGGCTAGCTACTTTTATCCCTTTATCTACTTAGTTACTTTAACATTACCTTAACATTAAATTACGATTTCTGACATTTCTTAAAGATAAATGTTAGGCGGGTAAATACAATTATATTACAAGCAAAAATTTGTTTACTTGTTATTTCAGATCATCTTAGCCCTAGGTTACACTATCAATTATAAAGAGCAGAAAGCCTGCAACGGAGGCAGGTGAGGAGGATGGCTGTGGAATTATCAAAAGCTAAACTCGAGTATCGAAATACAGTCTGAATAGTGATATAGGTCTGGATTCGAGAAGACAGAGTTGAAGATAATCATAGCTCCGCGACCATTGAGTTCGTCCTATTTTATAAGAGATTGCGCATTCCCAGCCCTAGGTCTTGTGCCATTGACGACTGGCCAAGTATTCGAGGATATCAGAGCTGCTTTACAAGTCTGAGAGAACTGAGGGTAGTTGTCGCCTGTAAGAACAGAGACACGTCCCCATTTGCAAGTGTAGAATTCGGTATTGGATTGCATCGTGATATCGGTCGTCGTAGTGTCGTACGTAGTGCGCTAGCCCGGGCGCATAACCTGTCTCAAAGAGAAGTGTGGGCAGCAGTAGTTCAGTGTGTTCATTGATGTCTGTATTAATGTGATTGATGATGCTACCAGGAAGAAGTTTCCCTTCTCTAGCTTTACTGATTACATAAGCATTTCCCGACGTCTCTGAATCATATATCTCCAACAAATAGGGTCTTATATTACTAATTCCTAGAAGTTTTGTTACTTATTAACTTCCTTATATCACTTATATTCTTTGAAATTCCTAGAACCTACTCAAGCTTTCTCGTCGTCCTTCGTTTTCTGAGCCTATGTTTGAGAATGCAAGACTAACTTCGGGGCTCTAAGATTCGGTCGACCTTTCCTTCTCCTCCTTGGCCTGTAACATCTCGGCCTTAATTCTTAAAATCGGATGAATAAACCTTTCCATACTATTCCGATGCGTCGCCCAAGTCCACCCAGGCCCCATAGCCTCCTCCAACCTAAAATCTCTAGGCATCCCGACCCCAGTCATTAGCTCCTGCATCTTAAAGGGAACAGGGCCGCCTAATGCAAACGCCGCGGTTATCCACACCACATCATCTCCACCCTCGGTTCTGAACCCAAAGAGCAGCGTACAGCGATGCAAGCACGGGAAGGCGGCCAATATTCGGGGAAGCTCGAGGTACCCTATCGGGGCACACTCCTTGGCGTTAACAATAACAATGTCGCGGATGTAAGAAAGCGCCAGCGCCTGGTCATTTGGCCACATGCGCTTGATGCCCTTGAAGTCGTTGCGCTGAAGGCGTGCCGGTAGCTCTGCGTGCATGGCGATTGTCTTAGCCCTGAAGAATGACACTTTGCCGAGGGCGCGGATCCTGCGGCTCGTGCTATTGATGACAATCCAGTCAGTCCGGTGAACGGACTGAGGGGCGCGTTGATGCACGGGGGTGTTGCCCATAGGGCCAGTGTTGGAGAAGAGGGGATCTTTGGCGCCGGTAGAGGATTCGAGGACAGGGGGAGGAAAATGCCATTTTCTGATTTGTAAACTGCGATTCACGCCTGGAAATGGATCGTCTATATAAAACGGGGAGTCCCGTGCCATAGCGAAGTCGAGAATATGTTGTAGAGTCTCGTCTGCTAGACGATCGAGAATTGAGACATATCCTTGTGGCACAAAAGCCATGGTTGGTTCGTTGATTTGTATGTGGAAAATGTCCAGAGAGAGTAGTACTCTGAAAATAGGCTAGCTTTGAGCAAGAGTTGTGGGAAGGTGATTCTCTTTCAAAGCGGTGTTGTGCAGACAGCTGTACTACACAGTCTGGGACAATATGACAAATGTGCATGCGCCACGTCAAAATCGGCGTACAATAGCAGCAATCGTTCTCACTCCTCACTCGTCTGGATACAGAACACCACCTGCAGCCGGGCAGGCCAATTGGGGCGCAGTTGGTTCCTGCGGCGTCTAGTCCTCACTACTGTATCATCAGAGGTGAGGATAAGGAGTTGAGGTGTTTTGGCTGTGAGTGGGATGGGAGGGATGAAATATACCAGTATTTCAGGACTGGGGTATGGGGAGTACAAGAGTATGGTTCTGTTATTCTTCTGTGTTCAGAAAACTAGATTCCTTGCAGCCTGCCAGGGCTCGCTGGCGGGTGTTTTTCGGCCTACTAATAACTCGGAGTTTTCGCTAATCATGTGACTACTCGCCATTATTGTGGATTGACGATAGGGGCTAGATATAATAATAATAATTATTATAATTTAGGCTAAACCTAATTTAATTAAGTGAATAAGAACCTATAAGTATTATTGATTGATTGATTGATTATTCTTACACTATTCTGGCTAGTAGCTACGTAGGAAATCCGCTTATTAAAGACATCCACCTAACAGCCCGAGTAAACAATTTCCTTCATCGTCAGACTTCATAATGCAGGCGCTGACCTGACCTGCCATCCGCCCCAATCTCCTGCACCCAGTGACAAGTGACGCCGATTCTTTCCTTTGCACTGTTTACTTTCCATCCTTTTCTTTCATCCTGCCATTGACTGAGAATTTCGCGGATAATATCCTCTCCGAACCGAAAGTATTTTGGTTTTTGCTCTTCAACTATGTTGGTACAGCCACGACACTTAAAAGACATTGTAGTCACTCGCTCTTTTTTGGATCCGCCAATTCTCAGGTTTTGTTCGTGGTCGAGGTAGTTACGGTCTGCTGTTCTTTCCATCCTGTATATGAGTTAGCTGGCTTCAAGCGACTTCTGTCCTTGCAGCGGCCTACGTACTGAACTGTTGCATCTCTCTTTGTACGTCATCCTCGAATTCGTACTCATTCTCCTCTTAGACGGCGTATCAAACTCTGTATCAGCTCGAATTTGTTCTTCCTTGTCTTTCAATTCGATTTCGATCTTATGGGCTCTACATTGCTCTTCAACTTCATCTTTGGCCGAATACTTGATGTTGTTGCAATGCGGCTCCAAGCGAGGGAGATACCAAGGTGAATCGTTCACGCTACTTGAGGTACCGTTTTCTGAATCTAAAAGCGGAAGGAATGATCGCTTCGAGATCTTGGTGCAAGGCTCGTACTTGAATCCGAGATATTGAGGAGCAGTACCGCAGAGCGGGCAGGTGAGACGTGTGTATTTGCACATTGCGGTGAACGATTGTTGAGTACTTTGGAGGTATCTTGATCGAGAGATTCGAGACTTCTTATAGAAGGCCTCAAAGGGAGTAAAAGTAAATGATTTACGAGTGTATTCTAAGATGAATAGATGTGTGAAGGTGGACAGAATAAATTGGGGCCTAAAACTCGTTCCTCGATGAAGCTCATGAAAGAGTCCTCGTCGCTGAAAAAAATATAAGCTGAAAAAGAAACAGATCCCTGATCTTCGATGCATATTGCCTCATTGTTCAAACATTCTTCTCGACTGAACGATTAAGAAGTCTCTCGAGACTGTCCGGATTTGAGTACTAGCTTCAGGGGTTGGAGATCTAGTTTGTCCCATACAGGCTACAAAGACAGCACAGCGATCTAGCTCTCGGAAACTATCTAATAAGTAAGTCGTTCATAGAGACCGATCAATCCAGCATCCATTATTTCCGGTATCTCGCACACTCCCCTCCTTTCCCGCTCATTCCCTGGAAATTCATAATCTCAGAAGGACCGCAAGATACTACAAGCACAAGAACTCAAACGGATGTTCACTCACCACTTGATGGGTAATGCTCTATTCAAAGGAGTAAAAACATTCCGAGACCGCTAGCATCCTCCGTATGTTTAACTCAACCTGGAAATGAGAGATCAACTCAGATCCTCAGACGTGCAACAAGCCACCAAAGCCCAGAGTATGAGATCACTGTCCCACGTATCCACTGAACCTGTCCAAGGAATCCAGTACAATTTAGATCATAAAGCACTTCTCCCTTTCAGGAAATTTTATATATATATTTCAAATTCTCAGACGTCCAACAAATTCCCAAAGCATGAGGTTTAAGATAATGGCGACAGACTAGGTATTCTTTATATGGTAACCTATGAGGCATGTGTAAGAGCATTCAGCTGTGATTAGTGTTAAACGGGGCGTAGTGCAGCCTACAATGTACTCTTACCTCGACTTTGGGAGTATATAAGAGATCCCCCCCCCAACAAAACAAAGGACCCCCTCTCCTTAGATATGCAACAAAGCCTCGCAGTAGAGATGCTTTTAAGGGTGTGAGATCACTCCCCTCAAAATAGAAATAGCTAAACCTGCAAAGGCACTCACTCCGCTGAGAGTACATATGCTAAGCCCCCCAGACGTGCAACGAATCTGCAAAGAAACAAGGTCTTAAAAGCCTGAGGTCATCACAACACACAACTACTTACTCACTGTGAGATAACTGTGCTCTCAACGACTTCTATTTCTGCCACTAGGCGCACCTTGCTAGGTGTATATATCCCTCCGCCTCAGACGCGCAACAAAAGAAACCGCCCGAGTTAAGAGTGACTCGGATTTAACAAGCAGGCGACGGAGGGGCTTCTCAGCCCTCAGCCTCAGCCTCAGTGATGCTGATGACTTTGATGTAGCTTGATTGATTCCATTGCAAAGCATTAGATTAACACTAAAACTCAGCAAACAGACCTAAAGTACATTGCAATATTGGGGATTTTGCATTGGGGATTTTGCATGCGGCATTTTGCTCCTCGTGACATCGTCCTGCACAAATCGCCATCCATCGTCTCCCATTCATCACTCACATCTCATCATTCCTCGCTCATCGTCCAACCCGGATGATACCGCTCGCAATCAGCTTCTGGATCTTGCTTCGGATAGTCGGATTCTTCATGTGTTCCTGGAGAGCGGCTGGGTCGCCTTGAGCTTGCTGGAGGATCGACTGCATGACTGGATCTTGCATGATGCCTAAGATCTGTGGTTCGTTAGTGATAAGAGTTCGGTGACGGGGGTGGGACGAGGGCTTACCTCAGGATCTCTCTGGATTCTCTCCCTAGTCTGCTCCTCCGTCTCGTTCTCTCTTGCACTATACATGGCCGATAGCGCCTTCTGCTGCTGCTGCTCAATCTCCCTCGCATTCGCCTTCGTAGTATCCGCCTCCGAAGCCTCTGTACAAGCATCCAAACACTTCGAGTAATCTCTCATGCCGAAATAAGCTTGCGCCTTCCTCAAGTAAGCTCGCACGAACTTAGGATCCTTCTTGATAGCCAAATTGCAGTCTTCAATAGCGGAGGGGAATTCGAGTAGCTTGATGAAAGCCGCAGCCCGATTGCTGTAGCCTCTAGGATCTTCAGGCGCACGCTTAATCATCTCGCTGTATGCAGCTACCGCACCGGGCCAGTCTGCGTCCTTGAACTTCTGGTTGCCGAGCTCGCGGGCTTCTTCTGCCTTCTCGGGATCAATGTAGGCTTGTCGCGCGCTCTCGATCTTGTTCTTCTCGGCTGCGCGGAGCTTGTTGACGACCTCGGGCGTACGGTGCTCTGTAAGAGATTTCTGGTAGTTTTCGATTGCCTTGGCCAGATCTCCTTTCTTCTCGTAGGAAGAACCAATGCGTGCGTAGGACTTGGCGATCATCTTGAAATCGGCGTAGATTTCTCGTCCTTCTTCAACAGCCTTCTCGCATGCCTTGATAGCTTCATCGTAATCTCCCTTCTCGAAATAGGCGGCTCCAAGGTTGTTCAGGTATGTGATATCCTTGTGCAACTCCCATGCCTTGCTGTAATGTGTGATCGCCTGCTCAAAATTTCTCTTCTTGTAATTCTCCGTACCAAGCTTCTTCTCTTCTTCAGCCGCGGCCTTCGCCTTAGCCTTTTCCGCTGCCTCTTCATCTTCTGGTTCGGGCTCAGGTGTAGGCTCCTTTTGTGGTGCTTTCTTAGAAGCAGGAGGAGCATCGGGCATGGTAACATCCTCCTCAGCTTCCTTAGGCGCTGATCCTGCACCTTCTCTACCTGGGCCACCAGGCATACCACCACCCATCATGTCCATATCCACGCCCATAAGAACGCCCAGGACTTGTATCATTCTAGGATCGGAGAAGATATCCTGGGAGCCATTGGGGTTCTTTTGGATCGCGCTGAGCTTCGCCATAAAGGTAGGGTCCGCGAGGAATTTGCTGGTTTTGGGATTCTGGGCGAGCTTCTGAATGAGTTGTGGGTCGTTGAACATGCCACCAAGGCCGCCCATAGGATCACCCGTAACACCATCTATAACTCCCAATCAGCCCAATCCCCAGAAATTTAAAGAAAACAACTTACCTGCTTTGGCCTCGGCCTCAATTGCACGCTTCACAGAAGCCAGACCAGACTTATTCTGCGCATTGTTCGGATCAAGCTTCAACCCCTCCTCATAAGCATCATTCGCACCCAACAAATCTCCCAGTCCATGCATAGCCGCACCCTTACGTCCCCATCCCTTCGCCCAGTCCGGCTTGATCTCTGTGACTTTCTCTGCATCCTTTAGCGCATTTTGAAAGTCTTTCTTTGAGGCGTAGGCAGCAGAGCGGTTGGAGTAGAGGATGTGGTTCGTTGGTTCGATTTCGATTGCTTGGGTAAACTTCTCGCTGTCCAATAATCAGTACTCTTTTCTCGCATGTTATTAAACCGGGTGAGATGTGATATGTGCAGTGGTGGGTCCGTAACTGAATCTGAAAGTCAATAAACAAACCGGTGGGACATACATAGCCTCGTCGAAGTTTTTCTCCGCAATGGCCTTGTTGCCCGCAGCTTTGAGTTCGTCCGCCATGATTGAAGTCAATTTTCAGGAGGATTTAGAGACTAAATTTAGGTTTAATGGTTGAGAATTCTCAGATGTTGGAAAAATGAGTTGACTTTAGAGAGCCTTTTGAACACCCCATGTATTTCTAGAGCTTTCGAAAGTCTACGTGGAGCTCGGGCCACCTCCGCAGCTGTCACACGTGACTTCCGTTTTCGGAATAGAGGAGGGGCTTGATGCAAGGCCGCTCGGCTCAGCCATTTCGTTGCGGCACTCACTGACCAAGGAGACTGGCAGCGGTACAACTAACCCCTATCACAAATGAAAGTGGCCAAATCACACCATGTTTATCACTGATCAGAAAAGCAGCACAGATAAGCTTCTTGTACTAGTTCAATTATGTACACCCCCCCGCTCATGCCCACCTGTGTATAGCACCATCCTCTCATGATACCCTAATTACACAGCCTCAACCCCTCCTAATCATTGACATAAGATAATTGGTGATTCTTAGCCAAAGCGAAGCCAACAAGAAATATACAGATGCCACACATTCACTATCAAACTCCATCATCCCATAGGTATATCAAGCTCATGCCCGTTAGCCATCCAGCATGCATGCAGAACGTCAACAATTCGCTATGCAAAAAAGACAACAAAGTAATAAAGGAATAACATCATGTGTGTTCATCATGAATTGAATCTTCATCATGAGAAATCATCATCTCCACCCTCGCGACGACCCTGCTCGCCATCGATAATATCGACTTCCATTACCAACTTCTTCGTTTGCTTGGCAATTTCGAACGCGATTGGTGGCAACGATTGGTTCCAGGCTCTCCATTCGCGCTCGCCTTCATCGTCTTCGCGACCTTCTGCAGCGATCGCTCGGCCTCGTTCTCCAGCCTCGACTATGCGTTGTCTGCAAGCCGACAACTCCTTTACAATTGGCCAACCCTGGGTCCGTAGCGGTCCATTGCCGCTAGAAGACATAGCTGTTTCGGTAGAAGATACGACTTTGCCGACCACGTCTGCAATGGCCGTGATCTGGGTGGAAATAGCGGTAATTCCACCCTCCGCACGGATTGATTTGACGAGTGATTGGATGTCTTGCACTAAAATGGCTGTTTGGTCCTCGAGATAGATCTGTTTTCGTTAGTTGCGATGTTCTCATGCTCGCAGGCAAGGGGACATACCTTTAGGTCTTCGACATCAGTATCTTCAGTTCTGATGCCAAAGCCAAAGCCCATCGGAGCTGGAGGTAAATTCTTGTTGTTGCCGTTCATGATGCCTAGACCATTTCCAAGTTGAGCGCCTCTTGAGCTCCTGGGACGCATGGTCGTTGATTCTCGAGGCGAGTTGACCGGACTGTACATTGAAGAATCGGCGCTTGAACGGCCATTTCGAAGACCGAGGAATGGTGGTGGATTGTTATCTTGCTTAGGATTTTGCACTGGGTAGAAACCCCTGTTGTCAACTGGGTCGAGGTTTCCATCGTCGTCATCTTCTAATTCTCCCGCAGGTGTTGGGCGAATCTTGACTGTTCGAACTAGCTCTACGACTGCGGATGTAAGGTGTGACGCTGCTGCATCAAGCAAGGATACAGGAGAAAGGCCATTTGCTGCAGCAAAGTTCTTCGATGCCGTGATCAAATTGTTTGCTGTTGCTGAGACCCGTGATTTTAACTTGGCTTGTTGTTCAGCCAAATCTCCGTTGCCTGAAGGTGCCTCGTCGATATCTTGCGTAATCCTCCGTACGTTCACAACCACAGATTTCATGAATTCAATAACTCTTGCGGGATCCTCAGTGCGTGCCGTTCGTAAAAGCTCATCAATCGAAATTTGGAATTTGGTGACATGAACATCCTTCACAAGTCCGTTTTCTTGCGTAAAACCACTATCTTTGGTGAGTTTGGCTTCTTGGATAGTCAGGCCCATTGAGGATGCCCGAAGACCCCGAAGTTGTGTCTTCGTCCTCGCATAGCGGTTCCTCCAGTCCTTGACTTCCTCCTCCAATTTGGTGACCATAGAGCTAAGCTGCTCTTCTCTATCGTAAGATGATGCTGTCCTTTCTGAAAGCATCCGCATCTCCCTAAGGAACTCCTGGGCTTCTCTTCGAACCTCATCCGTGACCCGCTGTTGTTCGCGAAGCTCAGATCTCAGCTCTTCATTTTCCTGTTCCAGCTCAGGGTTGCTATTTCCCATGCCTCTTGGTCCGCCAGATGCTCGGAGCTCTTCGATCTGTGCCCGTAAATCTCTCTCCGAGTTTGCCTGCGAAGATCGGACGCGCTCTAGCTCTGATTGTAAGGAATCGTTGAGATTTTGAGCATCCGCGAGCTTGCTCTCCAGTTCAAGTCTTAGATCTGACCATTCCTTTTTCTCCACATTGGCAGCAGTTGCTCGATTTCGCTCGTTATCCAGAACGCTGTTCAACTCGTCGTCCTTTTGCTTCAGGTTGTCCTCCATAGCGTCAAGCTTTTCTCGTAATTCTGCGACTTGAGATTGGTAGTCATCGATGAGCTTCTTGTCGGTCTAGAAACCACATTAGCACGCAATCAGAATATAGAAAGCAATTCACTCATACCTCTGAGCTTCCAGCACTCTTCTTACTTTCCCTATTCCGCGCTGCGCTTTCTAATCCGAAAGCATCTCCATCGTCATCATCATTATCTTCTCCTCCCGTCTCATCATCCTCAACCATCGTGCTTTTATTCGGAACAATCGTATTACTCTGAAATGTCTTAGGTGTAGGTCGTCCATAATCATTAGGGGGAATGCCAGGTGAAGGTGGAATATTTCCATTCATTGGAGGTCCATTTCGAGGTCCTCCATTTCGTGATTCGCTTCTCATAGAATATGCCGCAATAGAACTGGCATCTGATGGTCTGCGCATCCGGCTTGGGCCTCTTGAACCATCTAAGGGCGTGCCAGCGCGACTTGGCGGTCCTCGCATTGAAGCAGGGCTTCCTATTCGACTTATATCGCCCCCAGCAAACCGCGGAAATCTCCTTTCTAACTCATAGAAGACATCTGTCGCAAGGTCTCGAAATCGGGCAGGAGGCAGTGTGGAGAGCTTCTGTCTGGCTTGATTGCGCTTTTCGTGAAAGGAACGGACTGGGAGAAGATATGCTGGTGCTGCAGGTCCATCGGGCCCATTGCCATTTGGTGTCCTCCTTCCAGCTTGTTGTCTCCGCAAGAGCTCGTCGAAAACATCGGTACTAAGTTCTTGAAACTGGACAGCGGATAGCCGTAATAACTTGTCTCGCGCTCTGTTTGGTCTTGGATTTCCTTTCTCATCTCTGAGCGACGCCGCCAAATATCTCTTAAGAGCGACATAATGTTCGGACAAAGTTGCTTCGAATTGTTCGTCCTTCCTACTCTTTCCTCCATCACTTCCAGCGTATAAACCCGTCCCAACACTCGACCGTGCGATAGAAGCTGGCGGTGAAGGGCCTCCCGGACTTCCCGACGAAGACCCTCTCGGTGGGAAACCTCCATTCATCGTGCCAGTCGAGCCACTAGATATTGGCGGTGAAGCAAGCTGTCCGCGATTATTGGGG
Source organism: Gamarada debralockiae (assembly GCA_002803225.1). Classification (NCBI taxonomy): domain Eukaryota; kingdom Fungi; phylum Ascomycota; class Leotiomycetes; order Helotiales; family Hyphodiscaceae; genus Gamarada; species Gamarada debralockiae. The sequence continues at coordinate 88,773 of NXFV01001368.1, read as the reverse complement.
TTGGGAGAATAGGGCGAATCGGTATCGAGAGTTTGGTATTTGGATATACCTGACCATTCGCTGCCTCCTACAGAGACAGGAGATAAAGGGCCATTGCGACCATTCATCGTTGAGGCTGATAAAATGTGCGGCCGACTCTGCTAAGTCCTCTGCGCTTTTCTGCGCGATCCTCGATATTTTGAACGCGATCGAACTCTCAAAGCATCTGCGGACACTCGAAATAAAATTGTAGAGCCTTAAAATCAGAGCATGCAAGATTGCCTCAGCATGCAACGAGATAGAAGTCCTTGAAACGTCGTGGAACAAGGTTGTCAAAGCGAAAACCGTAGTCGCTGGACGCCGGAGATCGTCTCGTTGAGTGAAGGATTTCGTATGACTGTAAGGACCGTGGAACTGTGATGCTGCACAGTTGACAATGACGTTGAATTGAGTGTCTGTTCTCGTGGAATTGCAGCAATTTAGCTGGAGTTTTCTTCTGAAGTCTCCTGAAGGCGTCCCAGTCCCCTTTTCAGTTACTGGCTCGATGCCGGACCGCGCGCTAAAAAGGCCTTGATAGGTTTTGAGGATTGCCGATAAGCTCTGGAGGGAAGTTCTAGATTTAATCGGAGGGGAAATCTATCATAGGAAGAAGAGAGTGAACGAAGAAGGTACGATCAGAGACACCGCCGCATTTTCTAATTTGTGATAGAAGAATCCAGCAGCGTCACCAACAATCGCAATTAATATTGACATTCAAATTTCTCTCCCAGGCTCAATCCCTCTAACAGGGGCTGCACTCAAAAAAGACGTCCCTGGCTGCGGCCAAAAGGGTGCCGAGGGAGATGATAGGTCAACTGCGGTGAACCCCTGACGAAGCATAAAATATCATCTCAGCGAAGAAAAAAAGCCTGAATTTCTCATTTTCTTAGTAGAAGACCAGTTGTAGCTTCAATTGCAAATGGAGAACCGTCTTAAAAGAAAGGATCAAGTTTGCGCTGATGTGTTGTCATGACTTTGGATCCCATTGGAAGGAAGGGTTCTTGCTGCAAGTCACGTTTCTGTAACTCCTTTCAATTCGAAGGCTTCTAGACGCGTCGAGTGTGGATGCGGGTCAATGACCCCTGAACCCCAATTTCCTGGATGGCAAATTTATGGACCGAGGAGAAAGAAGCTCAACACCCGCGTGGCTGGGTGGGACCTTATTCGCAGCCTTATCCTCCTTATCAAATCAAATTGCCAGTTAGCGAGCTTAAAGGGGTCTCACAAGACGTGTTCGACCGCAAGTCTCAACCGTGTGTCGTACAAATCATGACGTCTATTGCTGATGGAGTGATTTCCTCTCCTGTATGGATGCCCCTGACTCTTTTTTTGCAATGGGTATCCCCGGCCTAAACGCCTCCCATAATCCATATTCATATGCAATTGTCAAAACCATGCCAATGTCCATACTGCTGGTAAATTTGGCCATCTCTCTTGCCATTCTCCAATGATCTCAGGGACCCGCTCATCGAAACCAGACCGACTGGCAGCATTTCCATTGTCAAAGCCCGCGGGATTGGCTGCTCGTTCCTCTGCTGCAGCCATGTTGAGAGAGTCTGCTAAGTCCAATATACCTTTACCACCAATCAAAGCCTCTTCGTGATTATCCTTAATGTCGACATTGATGATATGGACTGGTCGATTCAGCGGCGAGCCTCGATTGTGAAGATCCTCAATCACTGCGTCCCAACATCTCTCTTCGCAAGTGATGACCACATCCACAACTCCTCCTTCTACACCCTCACTACCTCGATCTGTGCTATGTTCTAATCTAGGAATTCCAATCTGCCAATCCTGCCATCTTTCTGGTCCCCATTTGACTCCCCTATTGCGCCCAAGCATGTTTAATATACCATTCGCGTGATACAGACGTGAATCTTTCGCTTCTAGCTCCTTGTACATGCTGTCGTAGGAGGTTTTGTTGAATTGGTAGACGTTTGGCTGAGTGATTGTTGGCCCCGGGAGACGGACTAGAGATCCTGTGCCGAATGAGATGACTGGGTAATTTGCGGCGGCAAGTTGAAGATGTGACTCCATTGATCTACGGGCGAGGTCAGCATCTCTGAGACCCTAACATTTACTGGGAAGGACTAGGCAGACCTGTTGTTGTTACTTGCACAGACTGTGCAGAACTTAAGTTTGAACCCCCCAGGGTCTACCCGCTCTCCGTTCGATGCTAGTTGTTGACCAACAGTGCCATTTATGGCCTCAGCTTGTGCTTGTGCCATTGTAGTTTTGTATCGTTGGGGGGCCGCTTGTGAAGATGCTAGGTTATCTTCGCAATCGTTGCACTCGCCGCAGTCGCTGGGAGTATGACGACCAGTACTAGGAGGACTGAGAGATTGTTAAAGTGTGAGTGATGGGGTTGCTGTGTATTCGGACTCGCTAGGAGTGTATGGAGGAGTTGGGGGTCGCGTAAGTGAAGAGGGTAGGTCGCAAGTGTTTTCCGTTTCTTGGGAGAAAGTAGGGTCGAGTAGACTTGGTGGGGGGATCAGGAGGAGCGTGAGGTTGCGGATCTTAAAACGACGGACCGCAGAGGTACTGCTTGATCGGAGACGGTAAGATTGAGTAGCAACTTGCCCGAGACGTTCAAAGTCAATGCCAGTGATCTTCGATAGGCTTGATCCTAGCAACGATATCTGGATGATATCTCAGGTGAATGATGCTCAACAAGAATTCGGCGATCGCACCTGGAGAAGAGACCTGTAGAGTCACTCCCAGGGATTCCTCGACCTGCTCAGCGCTGGCAGAAATATCTGAATGGAAGCTCAAGTTAATTATGCTCGTTAAAAATCGAACTATTGAACTTGGAGACGACATACTGGTAGACCTGAGAGTGGACTGTACGTATAGCACTCCACGAAGAACGAGAGAGGCCGAGTGCTCGGAGATGGAAGGAAGTCGCGTGAGACAAACACTCTTGCAGACTAGAAGCTTCGCACAGCTTTCCCGCTCCGGTTCGTGTCTTTACTAGCTATGGTCAACTCCAATCATAAGAATAAATGCTTTGTCTGTGAGCAAATAGCTTGGAAGGCATTCAGAAGTTGTTAAGTTGCGTAAATAAATTTGTGTCATCATTTGAAAAATAAGACAGCTCCAATAAAGAGTTCATCAGGTAGCTCAGATGTTGGCAGATCGTAGAAAGAGGAGAAGCTCACATACAAATCATTAATATCCTCCAACGTCTCCTTCTCCGCGAAGTTATCCCCGAGCTGTCAAGTTGTTTGTTTAGTGGGGCAAAGTGAAGAGAGCAAATTATTTTTTCGGTTGTAAGAAGCTTCTGGTCTTTAAGCAGCAGCACTTTTCTTCTAAAGCAGCATCAAAAGCCCCCGAAAGGGGTGAAGAGCAGTACGTTTATTGGAAGAAACAAAGCTACTCGTTTATTGGCCACAGGCGCATCTTGAAACGATGGACCCAGTTTCTGTAAATAGATTGGCATTCTTGCGGTCCCCATCTGATCCGTCGCCGGTGGGAGACAAAACTTCTGGAAATTAAATTATCTGGTTGCCATTTTCAATGATTTCTCACAGCCTCTCTAATAAGTATACTCATTGGTGTTGAACCTCCTTAATTCTGAGTCGCAGATATCTCAAAACGCTGCTCCGCCACTCCCCTACAAATCCAGACAATCCCGCGCTTGCGGGGTCCTCCCTGGTTCATATCAAAGGCCATTTTGAGGCGTCTGAGGTGTCGGCGCTACAGGACGCCCAGTCAAAATCCACCCGCAGTTCGACTCTGATCTTGAAGGAAATTCAAGCGATCTGAGCGCGAGTCCCTTCAGCTCCGAATTGCGACTTAAGTCCATTTAGTTTATCGAAAAGGTAGATCGTCGCTGAATATTTTCCTCGAGAAAGGCGCTTCGTGCTTACCATTGGGTCAAGGGAGGGGTCTTGCGCCGCTCGAAGGTCAGATCTTTCTGAGTGTCTTCTCGAAGAAAAGGCATCAACCTAGTTGGGAAAATCGCCGACCGCATCAATCTGTTATCCTCGATCTTCCTCGAACTCGGCCCAAATGCGCGTCTGTCGCGCCAAAGATTGACCCTCCCACTTCAGCAACTCAACTCTCGCAACATCCCCGACCGCTGTTCGCAGTAGGTACGAGACGGTATCCAACAGCACTCTCGATCACCTCGGTCTTAAGGCGCACCGAGCTTCTATCCCGCGAGCAGATTTGCTTCACCTACAACAAGTCTTGCGCCAGCCTGGTCATACCTGGTGCGAACAGAGGCTTGCTGAGCAAGCTGACAACAGCTTTGGCGCAGTAAACAAACGCATTTGACGCTTTGACTCTTATGCCTGACGACGAGCCCAATCAAAAAGACGAGTCTGCAGAGATGGCAGCAGTGATGTCTCCAACACTGGATACATCCTCCCCCGCGACCTCGCCATCACCGGTTTCTTCGCCCACGTCTAATCCCAATCACCCTTCACTACCACCGCTTATCACATCACCACCCGCTCGACGGTCAACGCTACAACGACCTACCTCACATGCCTCCAAAAATCGGATGTCACAGTACTCGAATTACTCTGCGCCCTCAAGATCCCGGCCACCCTCTCACATATTTCCAATCTTCCATTCCAGTCTACCTTACACGACGGTTCGCGACTTTGCATATCCAATTTTACATCCTCTTCACTACGGGCCTCCCTCAGAGCCTTCTCAACCCCCATCCGGGCTCTCGACGCCTGCCAGTGAAGCGCAAAAGAGATTATCAGATCCCCCCACCTCATGGGATAGTAGAGGCGGATGGGCGCCTGGTCCGTGGGGCGGGGATGGATTAATGAAAGGCGAGCAATTGGCACCTATACACTTTGGAGATGGGCCACCATGGAGCGAAGATGAGGACCTTCAAAGCCCGGTAGTTGTCAGCTCAAGACATCGCAAACACAAATCAACAGCTTCAGGCTATGGAAGTGGGCATGGACGCGGTAGAGGACGGACCCGGAGAGATGATGGGGAGCGGACGGCTAGTATGCTCAGCCAGGAGAATTATGAGCAAGATCGAGGTTATTTTGTTGGGGCGGCAGGAGATGGCAGTGAGAGATACTACGTGAATCAAGGAGATGAGGCAGATGGCCCTGGTGGGGAGTTTGTCACCTACCCTCCTGAGCAGGCGCGGCACTCAACATTGGCGCCTTATAATGTTCCAGGGCAGAGAGACTCCCACTTTGCTGGCACATTACCAAGCAGGTCATATACGGACGACACAGGCCAAGACTACCGGTCAGAATCAGATGCATCAAGTTCTGCTTCTTCGCCTGGCATGACACGGCACGATGAATCGAGATATTCACGGGACTACCAATTTACTATCGCTTCCCCAGATGAGGAGATGCATGGCAAAGCAGTTGCGCTCTTCGACTTCGAGAGAGAAAACGAAAACGAACTGCCATTGGTTGAAGGGCAAGTTATTTGGGTCTCATATCGCCATGGCCAAGGTTGGCTTGTAGCCGAAGATCCCAGGACTCAAGAAAGCGGATTGGTACCCGAAGAATACGTTCGCTTATTACGGGATATTCAAGGAGGCTTAAACAGTCTTACCGGCCAAGCGAATGATCAGTTACTTAGTCCTGTAGGAGACTCAGGGACGCCTACACAAGCAGAACATAGCCATGCATTTGGCCACACGCCAACCCCTAGCAATGGCAGCAATGGATATCAGCAGCCCATCGTCTCAACATTCTCAACATCGTCAAAGGATCTCCACCCATACCCTCAACATCTCCTGGGAACCCAAGCTGGTCAAGCTCCGCCACAAGTCATCCATTACCACGGACAAGGTGGAAGTCAAGCTAATACTCCAACGATCTCAAGTTCGCAAGAAGGCTCGCGTGATCGAACTAGCAGTCAAGACGCTAAAGCTAGAAAGGCAGAGGGCAGCTCAAACTCCACACCAATTGCACGCACCCTCCCCGACGCAAAAATGGAGCCTTCAATCGCAGTCCAGCATCCCGATAGCCCAATTAGTCCGGAAAGTGACTCCACAGAAGATTCGTTGGACGGAGACAATGGCGTCAAGATTCCATGACCCCAATCAAAGCTGGAGTCGGAGTTTTGTGTTCCTCGAAATGAACGCTTGGCGGCGATTTGAGATTTCAGCGAGTTTGTTTTCTGTTTTTCCCAGCATTGTGTTCCAGTTCTAGCATTTTCAATACCCGCATTCGTCGGCCTTGCATTTAATTTGGGTTAGACTCGACGACATTCGCTTTTTCTGTTCTACAAACACTGTATTATGTCACTCTTTGGGGGAGGGAGGATCTTCATGAGCGTGGGCGGTGCATATAAGGTTGTTACGAACTTTATGAGCTGTGCTGTAGGAGTGGTTGTCTGATTTAGGATGCGGTAGCTCTGGACGACTGATGTGATGTGATGTTATGAGATCAGGGATGATGTGATAGATGGATGATTGGCTGATAAATAGGGGAATGAAAAGAAATGATAAATGAGTCAGGTGGCATTTACTTGATTGCTTGTGTTCTTGATGTCTAGGCTTTTAGTGAAGGCCAAGTGGTCTCTTCCACAGTACCCCAAAGACAGAGCCCGGGATCATGCCCCTAATTCACCACGAAGAATGAGCAACTGTCTATATATAAACCTTCGAATCCACTGCTTCGTACAGCAAGATGCAAAGGATGTCAATGATGCCACCATCAGGAGTCGCCGTGGAGGAAGCAATTCCTTTAGAGTATCTTCGTGAAATTGCCGCGCATTACGACTTTCTTGACCCCGATACGTCTTGCGGAGGCTCTGCCAGTTGTGGAGGACTTTGCTAGCTTTCTACAAACGGCAACGACAGCGATAATAAGAACGACAACGAATTCGACTTCCGGGCCAGTGCTTCGACAACGACATTTCGTTCACCACGGCCACAGATCAACGTTGGATCGTGTGAGCCTATGGAGCCTGGCGTAAACTTGTAAAGTAGCTCCGTCTCCACGAACCATTGCAACGCCCTACTCCTGGCTTGGCTATTTGTGCTGGGGTCAGATATCCGCAAGAGGTCGATGCATTCAGTCTGTACCGACTTCACGCTGGATAGGAGGTGGGATTATATAGTGAGGTAGTCTCGAGGAAAGACAAAGGTAAAGGCGAACATATGCGAAACCAGGAGAAGTGAATATTCGATTTCGCACACGATCATACAAACAATACCACCCTGTAGAGTGATGAACGAGAATTTTGTTTTGGTTTGCGGGGGGTTAAAGGCTTAAGCATACTAGTTGTAAAGCTTGGCTTCCCATAATTCTATCCGGATTCCTCTTCACTCAAAAATGAGCAAGCACGGCTCAGCAAAAATTGGCTTTTCCTCTAGCTTTCAAACATTCAATCTGTTCCAATGTTCCAACTACAGCAATCTTTCATCTACACCAGGGCAATTACGAACTGCTTATTCCCCTCTTCGTCATCCGGAGCCGTTTCGGCGTAAACCAATTCAGCTACGCGGCATTCTGGCGCTGTTAGTAGTATTTGGAAATCTTCACGTTTCTCTGGCCGACCACGAGGAAAGATTTCGAAAACACCGAGCCTCTGATATTCACCCTTTTTGCGATTCGTAGGCTGAATCACGTATCCCCATAGCGAAGATGGGTCTGTTTTTAGAGCTGATAGCAGATATAGTACTCCTGTGGGGTCTTTCGCCTCTAGGTAATCCCACCCTATGGATAGTATTGGTGAGAGGGAACGTCCGCCGCTCCAGATTCTTCTGTAGTAGCCGTTGGTTTCGGAATCCATTGCAAGCATAAAACGGTGCAGATCTCAGCATCTTATTCGTAGGACTCCTTCACGAACGTCCCCAAACATGCTTTCTCGAAGAGGCAAAATGTGGACATCCAAGACATGTATAAGATGTGGGCAATTTAAGGGCCTTAGAATGTGCACCTCATTGTCCACGTATCCCCACGACCAAGAAGGGGCTCTAAATGGGGGCCGAGATGTTATTACAGTTGCTTTAACTTCCCACCTCAACTGCATTTCCAAAATCTCTTTTCCAAAGCCCCGCGAAGTACTCATCATGATACCGACTTTGGAAATGTTGGGCGATACCAGAAATTGCCATAAGCTTGTCCTTCATAAAACAAAGCTGGCAGCCTGTTTACAACCTCATCACAGCAGACCAGTGCTCTTATTGTTTGCAGTCCGGAGGTCTTCGTCTCGGAACTGGAATACATTAGGAAGACTATCTGGGAACGCTTCACAAGCAAGGATTTCCCGGCATACCCAAAACAATTGTAAGGAAAAGTGGAGAGACCTAGGACACGCTCTTGGAGTGCCCACGCTCGCCGTCCAAGTGGCGATCTTGAAATGCAATTGCGGTGCAGGTGTAGTGGTGCAATCTCGTACAGTGTTCCAGGGCAGGGACCATCCAGTGGAGACACAGTTGCGGGTAGCTGAACACTGTCCGTTTCGAAGGGGTCATTTTTGACATGGCGGGATGCGGACCTGGAGCTTTAATGTGGATTTCGGATTTCGGACGGAAAACAACCCTTTAGAGCCATCTGCGGCTTTCGACGCAGCGATGTTAAGGCTAGAGCCTCCATAGACCGTGCACATTAAGACGACCTCGCGATCCAATCATCCGGGTCATCCTGGACGATGCATAGAGAACCGATCCAGAGGTACTCGAGACCAAACTTAAGAGCGACCTTATAAGCGTCTTGAAATGTCTTACATAGATCATTCCATGGAATATTTTCTTACAGGCTGTCGAGATTATACCGTGTAAGCTGCAAAAGTCGGGAATCAGTAATTACTTATTCTGTTTTGACAATTCTGAGTATCTGCTCTCGAGCTATGGTTCAGGAACGCCAGCTCGTGGGACAGTCTGGAAGGGGTAATATGTGACTACCCACCTTCAAAATATCCAAAGAACCCCGGCAGTGACTTAGCGTTGCATACTTGAACGAGCCAGGGAGTGCGCGTGACAACGCCATACGTGGGCCGTTTTCCGTGATAGCTATTAGGCGTGTTGGATTTTTGGTATCTTGAGGAGGTACACACTTGGGATGTGATTCAACGCATTGTCTCATCTAATTCTTAGCCTGTAGCGAGGCCGAATCTGCCATGGTGGATGATGGGAGTTCTGTAGCGGGAACTATAGCCACATTTAGCCCCTGATCGAAATGGCCGTCAACAGAATACGGTGTACAGTACAAGTAATACCTGATATTGAAGTCAAATTTGTGCAGACAGCAGAAAGAGCTGTTATCATAGGCAAGAACACGACCATAGCCCAACATCCAAGTCCTTGGAATAAATTTCGATCTCGAGAGACAGCATATAATTCTTCTCATGCTTTGAAGCATGATATGCACGCTCAAGTTCTGGATCGCTGAACTGACTAAGAAAAGTAATGCACAAGTGGCAGCCTTCCGCAGCCGCCTCCTCAAAAAGAGCCACGTTCTCCCAATATGGGTATACGAATACATCACCCCAGCCAAAGCCGCGTGCGGAGAGCGCACGTTACCAGTGCCATAGAGAGTGCAATATTATTGAATTTAATGACGTGAGGTATCCCAAGCTCCATGTTGCAGAGCAATCTATGGTCAAGCGGGAACCAAAACCCTTTCCAGAGAGACTGCAAGTGTATGCCGCATTTACCTTCCCCAAAACGATTCGCAGTAGGCATCTTAAGAAAAGTCCATCTCGGACAGATATTAAGATCGAAGGTAAATATGTGATAGCTTGCTTTCCAACATTAGGGGAGTGACTATAGAAAACCTCTCTTGCGGAGAGCCCACCTGAACAAACAATCAGGATTTCCTTTCGGAGAAACACCCTTCAGAAATAGGAAGACGTAGCAACAAGAACTTCAAAATGAGTTGACAGGCTTCCAGTTTCTCGTAACATACTTACAGACTATAACACCTCGCGTCGTCCACCCTTCCCATCACCAGATCCGCAACAAACAAGGGAAACAAACTTGACATTGTGGAGTCATGATATGGAAGGAAAACTGTCAAAACCAATGCTCCTAGAATTGACCTCGATAGAAAAGTTGGCAACAATAGCGATATCGGTATTTAGAGTTTTGATTGCTAAGTGAGGAGGTCAGTCTGAGTCCAGAAAGCCTCGGGATTTTGATGAGGGAAAGTGGTCCGTGCCCCTAGCGGCGGGTGTACCCGCTACTCTGTGGTGTGGAAACAAGGGTCCATGGCTATTCCAGGTCAAGCACCACAAAACACCAACTTACGAAATTGATCTCCAACTCAACCTCCACTGGTCGCATTCAATTGCGGACGATTTCACTTGCCAGTATCTGTGTTATGTTAATTATCCCAACCCCAAAAATCGAGCTTCAATTTACGCGAACAGGAACACCAAAAAAAATTATTCGCTTACATACCCGTGTCGCGTGGGTGAGGCTTGATTTCTTCCTCGCCAAAATTAAAAACACTAAGTTCAGACAACATCGTGAGATTTTTGCGACGGAATTCGATGCGGAAAATTTGAGTGGGTGTTAAGCGAGGTCTCGGGTGTTTGAGGAACGTCAACTTGCTTTGCGATGGAGAGGATGAAAGGGAGAATTGAGAGAAAGACCTGGCGAAGGGCAATTTATAGGGGTAGGCGAGGAGGAGAGCTCACGTGAAGCTATCAACGGTCTTTAGGAGGTGAAGGAGTGTGAATAAGAGTAGTTTAGCTGCTTTGGATAGTCGGTGAAGGAGTTCGAAGGTCTTTGGACCTATGGTTTCTCTTCAATAGAGGGAGTCGGTGGGCTTGAGGGTATGGGAATCAAAAAGAGCCAGAGATGGATAGGCGCAGCGTCAGAGGGGTTTATAGTACACTGGAGAGAGGCTTCAGTGTGTTTAGCCTTGTTATGTGCTGGACAAGTGTTCTCTAGCCGGCCTTGGGGTCCTGATTCCTGAAGAAGGGCCTGGAGTTGTGGTAAGTTAATACATCGCTCAAAGGGGAGAGACGTATATCCAATTTCTTCTATTTACAACATTTACCCAATCTTCAGCTTTTTTGAAAGTAGAGAGGAGAGTGAGTGTTAGGCAGCGAGCATGAAGCAGAGACAGTGGATCATCATCAGAGGCTCCTCTCTTTCAGCCAGTCTTGACTGGCCCTTCTAGATCTTTTTTTTTTCTTTTGAAGAGAAAAGGTAAGCGCCTCTGTGTTAGAAGCTATGCTTGAGTCCTGTGAAGCTGTAGGGCTCTTGGGCAAGGAGAGAAAATATCAAGCAAGAAGATGGGATGCGCTGTGAGACCTTAATTCTAGATATTTGTTCTGCAATCGCCTCATCTGCAGCCTCCTGAACAGTTTTAGGTCCGATTTCGAGGAATTACCTTCCTTTACATTCTCTTAATTACTTTTGTTCCCACTTTACGCTTATAATAAGTAATTTTAAGGTCTAAGAAGGACGAGGAGAAACCCAGCATGGCTAACACGTGACCGACGAGAACCCAAACTTGGGGCATTAAAAACAACCATAATAGGTACCAGTGGTGCATTTGAAAGCTGTTGTACGTTATGATATTCTGTCTATCTAATTTGCTAGGTCCTTTGGTAAGTATTCAATGGCAATAGTTTTGACAGGCCAATGAAATCGGATGCTGACAGAGCCAATCATTCCCACTTGGCTTCGTCCGCCCCACGTGAAGTCCTAGGTGCTCTTCCCATATGTTGTTCTCATGTACGTTGGACGGGTGCCATTGTCGACAGATAGGTGGTTTGGAATATGATGGCATTTACTTGGTTCAATTGGGTTTCTATTTACGCGTAGGACTGCCCAGCTGCCGACTGCGACCAATGAATAAGTGGTGATGAAAGGCCTACTGCCGGACTCTGTATCTAGCTACGATGAAGGTTATGTTTTCAAGGGTTGGGTCAATAAAACAAGACTGTTCCATATATCAGTCATATGGATTTTTGATCATGTGAGGTTATGAATAGATAAATACCTAAGCCCAGCTCTGGATTCCATGAGACTTGCACTGCTATACCGAGAACCTAAGAAATACCGGCTGAATGTGTGTCGTAGAAGAGCCTCTCAAAGATATCCGTCCGCCTATCCTGGACCCTTTCATTTTTCTCTCATCTTTGTTTCGTCAACTTTGATTGGGGTTTGTGGCCTGAGGGTTATCTCCTGCGAATCCGATATATTCGATATTCTATATCCCCTAGGGGATCAGATCTTTGATCGCCGGCTTCAATTCCTCATCAACAGCCACTAGCCATATCATTAAGGCCATCCGCGCCAATATTGCCAGAGCTCTAACATCTATAACACGGCCATCAAATCTATTTTTGAATGGTACTATGGACAGCGTGCTGAATATTCCCTCCAGACTTAAATCATGGTCATTGATCTTAGGTCTCAGTAGCTCTTCATGCGGTCTGAATGGCGGTAACCGCATATAGAGTCTCCTGATGCTCAAACCACTAGGATACTTGCTAGCAGAGCCGATATAGACGTAGACTGTCTTCTCGATAGAGTCTTGCTTCTCATTTGCTTCGGTACCCACGAAAACATCCCACCATCGGTTATATTTGACCATCCCAGCGAGTTTAGTTGAGCAGGCGTCGGGAGGTATGGCGATGCAAGCATCAATTTGACGTTCGTTGGAATATGTTCGGGAAAACCAATCGTTTGTTGTCCAGCGTGAAATCATATCCTCCCATTCTACAGTCATTGAAAAGATCATCATTCCTTCCTATATCTTCGGCAACCGCTACTTGAAGATTTCTTCCTCTTCCGGCGAAAGAGCTTACGGACTCCCGTCTTGGACGTCTGCCTATACGGTCTCGATGGGGAGTTCAGGCTCTAGCCTCTGGAGGATTGAATAGCGTTCTAGCGAGTTTGTTGTGCCAATTCTGAAATCGACATGATGATAGGTTGAGGGATCGAGGGATAATTCGCAGTTAGGAGAGATGTTTGGTGTATACGGCTGCTTCTTTTCCAAGTGTGAGCATTTGTTAAAACGACAATAGACTATTAACACTCCTTTTGCCTGTCCTCTGCTCCACTGAACGTTCCCACTATAGAGAGTCTCCGGCCCCTTCGCACATTGCCGACTGGTGTGTGTGTGTTGTCTGACAAGATACCACACAGCGTAGTGAAATATGAAAGATTCCCGGTACAGGATATATAAAGTTGCAAGCTGCATCGCGCTAGTTCTTGGTTGACAATTCCATGGCACAGTTGGCATGAATGTAAAAGGCTGAAAGGTACAAGTTAAAATTGCGAGAGGTTAGAGTTCGATTCGAGAAGCTTCTGGGTTCTGGTAGGGTAACTTGCAGTTGCCCTGGCAGGCTATTCTGCGAAGCCACAACTTTGGAAGGCTATGAACGTACAAGCCTTTTACTCTAAATGGGCACGAAGCGATCATAAGTATGAAGAAGATGCTTCATTTGGATTCTGGAGGGAGCCTTGCAGTCTCTGAACTGCGAGATCAGCCACAAAATTGGCAACGGCATACACATGAGTGACTTTCCATTTGAAGCCAGAACGGCAAGAATCTTGGTCTGCTGAGCTGTCAACAAATTACAAAATCTGCAGCATTTCAAACACAAGCAAGAAGCAAGAACCGTTTAAGTCCTTAGATTTAGCCGCTCCGAATTGCTGAAATGAAATGAGGGTCGTAGAAGGAAAGTGGGGAAGTGGGGGTTAGGGAGCACGTGCGAGCCTTCCTGTCTCGCATGAGCGCATCAGTCCAAACTCAATTCACATGCCAGTCTCAAAATTCCATCAAATACCCTGTTCTGATCTTGCTACCTCCAAGAAACCATGGCGACTAACAATTTCAAGCCCGCATTGATCGTGGTAGATGTACAGGAAGATTTCTGCCCGCCAGTAAGCCTTTCCCCTCCCCCTCACTTATCGCGTTCAGCAACTAACAACAAACAGAACGGCTCTCTCGCAGTGACCAACGGCCGCGACATCATTCCCACCGTGAACAAACTCCTCGACCTACCCTTCATCATCAAGATCGCAACCAAAGACTGGCATCCAGCCGACCATATCTCCTTCGCATCGAACCATGCGGGTAAGAAACCCTACACAGATTTCACCACAATCATCAATCCCTTCAACGCTTCCGAAACATATGAGACGCGGCTATGGCCCGATCACTGCATACAAAATACCAAGGGCGCAGAGCTGATACCTGAGCTGGATATGAAGAAGATTGATAAGGTTGTAGGGAAGGGACAAGTGAAGGAGGTTGAGATGTACTCTGCGTTCTATGATCCGCTGGAGAAACCTAGGGTCAGTGATAGTGGGCTTGCGGGAGTGTTGAAGGAGAAGGGCGTTACGGATGTCTTTGTGGTGGGGTTAGCATTCGATTATTGCGTCAAGTGTACGGCGGTTGATGCTGCGAAGGAGGGGTTCAGGACGGTCATTGTGGCGGAGGGAACTAGGGCTGTGGATGCGAGTACGTGGGATGAAGTTAAGGAAGAGCTGAAGGCTAAGGGGGTTGATGTTGTGAGTATGGATGGGGAAGAGGTTGCCAAGGTTAGGGATGTCTAGATTTGGCTGGGCTGGATCTTCGGAGCGAGGAGGAAAAACATCAGACAATTTTGGGAATCTTCAAGCTTCTAGAAGTGGACCTTTTTAATTCTGACTTGCGATACTCCATGCAGCATTTTCTGTATTGGGATTCATTGGAGTTTGGAGGTTGATGCTGCATACGCAGGGACGAATACAACTTGCCCACGCGGCACTTGTTCGGAAGCCGATCCAATTCTCTTATTTGCAGTGCCTGGATCTCTCCGAATGTGCAAGTGATATGGACATAATCAATGCCGTGTAATAGGAGCGACTGAGAAGAGTACAGTCCGGAAAAGCAAAAGCGAAGTAAAAGCCCTCCTCTAAATTGATGGTGTTGTGATCCAAAATTCCCCCCAACACCGCCATTTTGGGTGCAAATGCGGGCAAAGATGAGCAGGGGGTTTCTCCAGAAATGGCTGAACTTCACCGCCAGACACAGGGTCGGTCCGAGAAAATCGTGAACATTCTGGGCCTCACCATTGAAGTCATGAGGTTGAAGTAGATAAAAAGCGTGTCCTTCTCAAAGAACATCAAACAATATTAGGCGTCTTCCAACAATTTTCCACGGTTCAATGGTCTTTGAAAGTCTCAGTTTCCCCTTTATCTCTTTGCATAGCCGCTATACCTCATCGGGGGCGGTAACCGGGATTTTTGTCACCAACTAGTGCAAGGATCAACGAAACTTGGACACTCAAATCTCGCCGCCAGGCCGCAATGAAATTGATTTGATTTCGATTGTTGACCCAGGTCTTCTCCTCCTCTCCCTCGGACCTGGTCAATTGACGCATAGAGTCTCTACCTCTTCACTCTTTCCTCGATTCAACATCAAAACTTCTTCTCAAACTTCCTGGTCACCGTCGCAAAAGGCACCGAGGAGCTGCGCCGTTAGAAAGGTATGTCCTACAGCATTTCTTCTCACGGATGCAAGACCACCCGTTCTCGCCTTTTCCTACGTCCAGCTGCACAGAGCTGTGCTGGCAGACGCATAAGGAGGCAAGAAGGTCCATTTCTGGCTGTGATCGGAATTTAGACCTGATCTTGTATTTGTGGTGTGATGAGTCTTTCCTGAAAGACCCTGAGTGGTAATCCTTTTATCCCCGCAATACAGCCTCCCCAGAGCTTCTTCCTCAACACAGACTTGGGCACTGATACCTAGATTTAAATACTGACTTTTGGGTAGTAGACAGGCCAGAAAAAGACCAACTCCACCCTGAACCCGTCGATGGCTTTCTAGTGGCCAGCAAGACTCTCCTTAAAAAACCTCGACCAAGATGCTTGGATCCTCCTTTCTCCCCTCGCGGTTCCGCGGCGCTGCGAAAACCGAAAATGCTACTCCACCTGGCTGGCTGAACCGCACGGTCACACCTCTCATACAAACGCTTTCGCGTCGAGCCTGTCTTCACCCAATACACACCGTCGTTATTGTTGCTTTTTTGGCGAGCACAACATACATTGGACTTCTGGAAAGCAGTCTATTCGACTCTGTCAAATCCAATGTTGGAGGAAAGGCAGACTGGAGCTCCTTAATCGAGGGGAGTCGACAATTAAGAGTGGGTTCAGAAACTGGTTGGAAGTGGCAGGTTTCGGACACCGAGGCTCCCATCCCATCAGATGCAGACCACCTTGCCCTCCTGACCTTTGTCTTTCCCGATTCGCTGGCCGCCAACTCCCCACAAAATGCCCCATTGGCGGAGACCGTACCTCTACCGCAGAATCTCTCCGTGACAGCCCTGCCGCCTACGTCAAATCCTCTAGCTCCTATCTCTCAAGACAGCGCTCTGGCCTTTGAAGTTCCATATATTCAAGCTCCAGAGTTCCTTGCTCGAGCCCAAGAACTTCCAAACATCGCTACCCCACCAACTGATGAGAGCGCACGCCATGGATTCGAAGCACAACCCATAAAAGAGCAGAAGATGTGGATCATGAAAGCTGCCAAGGCTGATTCGACGAAGGGGAGTGTGAAGCATTGGGCCATAAATGCTTGGACGGAATTCGTTGATTTGCTCAAGAATGCCGAGACTCTTGATATCATCATTATGGTGCTCGGATACATCTCGATGCACTTGACATTCGTTTCCCTCTTTGTATCGATGCGCCGAATGGGCTCCCACTTCTGGCTCTTTGCCATGACTTTGTTCTCCTCGGTCTTTGCGTTCCTCTTCGGACTTATCGTCACTACGAAGATGGGCGTTCCAATGAACATGGTTCTCCTGTCCGAAGGTCTCCCTTTCTTGGTTGTTACAATTGGATTCGAGAAGGCTATTGTTCTGACCAAGGCTGTTCTATCTGCCGCTCTTGATACGCGCAGGCCGCAACCTCAGGATAGCCCCAAGTCGGGAAAAAACGAGAAATCCGGAATATCATCAACATCTATCCAGTACGCGGTCCAAGTCGCGATAAATGAGAAGGGCTACGAGATTGTGAGAGATTATGCTATCGAAATTTGCATATTAGTTGCTGGTGCGGCTTCTGGGGTGCAAGGAGGCTTACAACAGTTTTGTTTCTTGGCTGCATGGATTTTATTCTTCGATTGCGTTCTTCTCTTCACGTTCTACACAGCCATCCTAAGCATCAAACTCGAAATCAACCGAATTAAGCGACACGTTGCACTACGCCAAGCTCTGGAAGACGATGGAGTCAATAAACGCGTTGCAGAACAGGTTGCTCAAAGCGATGATTGGCCCAAAGAAGGAAAAGATGGAGGAAGCGAGACGAATATTTTTGGTCGCAAAGTGAAGGATAGCAGTGTACCGAAATTCAAGGTCCTCATGGTATCCGGCTTTATAATTATCAACATCCTCAATCTCTGCACCATTCCTTTCCGGGGTGGCAAGAGCCATGCCGAGCCACCAACCGTCACCGGACTTTCTGGACACGGCCTCTCGAGTGTTATGACTCCGCCTCCCATGGATCCATTCAAAGTTGCATCTAATGGCCTTGATTATATCTTTGAGTCTGCCAAGGCCCATGACAAGTCGACTGTGGTTACTGTCCTTGCGCCCATCAAGTACGAGCTCGAATATCCATCGATCCATTATGCCAACCCCAACAAGAGCCACAAGGACAGGACTGTCGTCGGTGATGATTACCCTGATTATGGCATGAGCGGGCGCATGGTTGACAGCCTTCTGAAGAGCTTAGAAGACCCAATTCTCTCGAAATGGATCATAGTCGCTCTTGTAATGAGTGTGGTGCTCAATGGTTATTTGTTCAATGCAGCACGGTGGAGCATCAGGGAGCCCCTGGAAATGCCTCCTCACCACGCTGTGGATCTCGTCGAGCTCAATCAAGCGGAGCAATTCAACAACGGTGGGACAACACCTTCCCTCAGACTCACCAGCATCAATGGTGATGAGAGATTTCCGCCTCTGACCCCGGCCTCTACAGATGACGAAGAGGATGTTCTGACCATGAGTAAGCGAAGCGACCCGCAACCAGATAGCCAGGTCATGCGCCGAACACAAGCTCAGATGGAACAGATGCTTCGGGAAAAGCGTGCTGATGAGCTCACTGACAAAGAACTGGTTGAACTGTCATTGCAAGGGAAGATCGCTGGTTATTCTTTGGAAAGAACCCTTAAGAATACTACCAGGGCTGTTAAGATTAGACGCGCAATTATTTCACGAACGCCTGCCACCGCCGAGACAACGAGCCTTTTGGAGAGATCTAAGCTTCCGTACGAGAACTACAACTTCGACCTTGTCTTGGGAGCTTGCTGCGAGAATGTTATTGGTTACATGCCTTTACCTCTTGGTGTTGCTGGTCCTATTGTCATTGATGGCCAGAGTTTCTTCCTTCCAATGGCTACAACTGAAGGTGTTCTTGTCGCTAGTACCAGTCGTGGATGCAAAGCTATCAATTCCGGCGGTGGCGCTGTCACAGTTCTTACTGGTGATGGTATGACTCGAGGTCCCTGCATTGGTTTCGAGACTCTCGAACGAGCTGGTGCTGCTAAAGTCTGGCTGGACTCGAAGATTGGTCAGGAAACTATGACGAAGGCCTTCAACTCCACGAGTAGATTCGCTCGACTCCAATCCATCAAGACTGCCTTAGCAGGTACCTACCTCTACCCTCGATTCAAGACTACGACTGGCGATGCAATGGGAATGAACATGATTTCCAAGGGTGTAGAACACGCTCTCAATGTCATGACCAATGAATGCGGTTTCGATGATATGGAAGTCATTTCAGTTTCGGGCAACTACTGCATAGATAAGAAGCCTTCCGCACTCAACTGGATTGATGGTCGAGGCAAGAGTGTTGTTGCAGAGGCCATTATCCCCGGAGAGGTTGTCAGAAAGGTTCTCAAGACCGACGTTGATGCGATGGTGGAGTTGAACATTGCCAAGAACCTTGTCGGAAGTGCTTTAGCTGGTAGCATTGGGGGTAACAATGCCCATGCCGCCAATATTGTAACTGCAATCTTCCTTGCCACTGGTCAAGATCCAGCGCAAAATGTGGAGAGCAGTAACTGTATGACCCTCATGAAGAAGTAAGTCTACCCTCTTAATTCAATCTTCTGACATTACTAACTCATTCCTCAAGTTTGCGAGGTAATTTACAAATCAGCGTTTCGATGCCTTCAATCGAGGTCGGAACACTGGGTGGCGGAACAATCCTCGAACCACAAAGTGCTATGCTTGACTTACTAGGTGTCAAAGGATCACACCCGACGAACCCTGGTGACAATGCTCGCAAACTTGCCCGCATTGTTGCTGCTGCTGTTCTTGCCGGAGAGCTCTCGCTATGCAGTGCTCTTGCCGCCGGGCATCTCGTCCAGAGTCACATGGCACATAACCGCAGCGCACCAGCAACACGAAGCAACACCCCCGCACCAAGCGGCTCGCAGACACCAGTTACTGCCGCCATGGCTACAATGCAAGAGAGAACTGGGTTAGGATTATCATTACACATGTCACCCGCTGCAGTATTGAGGGACGCGGAAAGGAAGAGATAGATATTGGAGATGGATACGACAGTACAAAGCATTGGCAGCATTGGCAGGAGTTTAGGATGACGGGGTGTATTTGAGTATTTGGGCGCGAGCTCGTTAAAGAAAGCCTCTGTATATTCGTAGATACAATTGCGTTTCATTGTGGCCTTTCCGTGACTGCTTCTCCATGGTTTTGGAGACAGTCGGATGCATAGATAAGAGACTAATTAATCATTCACATGAACACTTTGCTTTGTCTAAATCTTCTTCATGCGAATTGCCGCTCTGACTTGAGACAAGACATTTTTGATCGATGTTTTGTAGTCTGTCTTGAATGCTCTCATTCCATTACAACGACTCATTTAAAATCTCGTCCTTTCTATCTTATTTTCAACCCACGAGTCACCATTCGTCCCGCTTACCACTGAGTAAATTATCGATATAGAACAGCCAGTTGCCATCGCTCCCGCTCCCCACAGAGTAAACCATCGCCATCAGGACTAAAACCCACTCATACGATAACTTAGAGTGTAGAGCTCCCAAACTCCAAGTCCAACCTAATCCTAAAGTTCTCGCAACAAATAGTATCCCCAACTGTACTGCGTCCCTCTTCCAGAGTGATGCACGGGAAATCCTTGTTGAGGGTGCTATATGTTCTTGGTGGAGGATGGAGGGGTGCTTTACAGGTCGCGACCCTGGGTGGTGTGTGGATTTGAAGTGCATAGAATTGGTATGACTGGGAGAGCGGTGAATGATTTGCTGTTCGTTCGGTGGAGGGCAGAGATATAGGGCGTGAATTTTTGGGAATGTGGTTGATGGATTGGAGGACGGTCTGTTCTGAGTTGTGAATCGCCCAGACACTGACTAATGAGTAAGTAATCTTTCCACTGAAGTTGACAGGAGCTGTTGGCCCACAACTCCCAACAATGACAATCCTGAGACATCGCATATCCAATGACAGTCATATCTGAAAGTCACTGACCAAACAATTGTAAGTTTGTTGAAGCTTAGTCCACGCAAACAGTCAAGGGTTCCACAATAGAGCTGATAGTTGTCCAGAGCTTGCTCTTTAATGTCTGATTCCTAGAAGAATGAGCTGCGTAGACTCTTGGAATCACCGCCAAGGTGTTGGAAAGAGGCTGTCTGCACCCACCCATCGAAGCAGAAATGTAGAGCGGAAACTTCCATGCAAGCTTCCTGAGATGGTTCAAGTCGAGGGACATCAGTCTCTTTAAATCACTGTTTCAAGAGCAGAAACTGGGCATAAAGACTGCCACGACGAACATGCGCATGCCTCATGTCGACCTCATGGTTACAAATTACCGGTATTCGGCATCATGATACAGGTAAGGGCCCTGCTGTCACGGAAACTTGCAGCGGCCCCGCCTCGTGTCAAACGGCCACATCAGATGGTATTACCTTGGCTGGGATTGATGCAGAACTTGTTGCTCGTGACGTGCTATAAGATTTCAGTAAGGAGTAGATTGTAATTCTGGATTTCCGGAGGTTTGAACATTGGGGCTGTTTGACCGAGAACCTACCATGGAGGAGTCCTCCGGTGACGCAGCCTTTGTGACAATCGGCTGCGAGGTCCGCCCGAAACAGCCTTGGCACTTCCAAAGCGCCGGAATCCCAATAGATTTGGAATGAGATTCCCAATTGACATCAAAAACGAAGTATCGAAGGGTGATGGTTGTTGGTACTTGCTATGCCTGGAGCTCCAAAGTACCATCGGCCAACTCCGACGTACGAATCCGTTCATCTTCAGCCTTTCCCACTCGTTTCAGGCTGAAGGAGCAATAAAGATTGGCGAGATACAGTTCAATTGGATAGCAGAAGACGTCAGAACCGAATGAGGGTGTCATTGGTTCGAAGGTACGGCATAGAATGCATTCTTCTCTTGCTTCTTCTCCCGCAGGGTACCGACCGTCATTCGCTCCTCATAGCAGGTGCGATTTCCCGCACCTCCATCAACGGCTCCGGCCTCTGAAAGGCTGAACACTCGCTTAAGTGCTTCGAGTACGTGGTGTTGTACTTGCCCCGTTGGGCGATATTCGAGGAGATATCCAATACGGAAGTGAGGATAAGGTTCGAGGAAGAAAATTCGACCGTGAAAATCGAGAGGTCTACTGCATGAAATGCTTGGCCGAGAAGAGCGCTTGTCTGCTTCGGGGAAAGCCTGCTCCCCGAGAGGATAATCTTGGCGATTGAGAGCTGTCATTGGCTCCTGTCATCGAATTCTTATCGCGAGAGATGCCAAGGCTTGATTTGATATTTCACAGTGAAACCCCGTTTTTTAAGCTCACGATAGCTTTAGTTGTAAAATTGATTCAAACGAAGTTGCATGCTGTTGTAGAAC
Organism: Gamarada debralockiae; assembly: GCA_002803225.1. NCBI lineage: Eukaryota > Fungi > Ascomycota > Leotiomycetes > Helotiales > Hyphodiscaceae > Gamarada > Gamarada debralockiae. Next base: position 66,975 of record NXFV01001368.1, on the reverse strand, counting down.
ATAACCGTTTTGAGTAACAGAGATACAGAGCAGCCCAAAGGTCGCTTGTGCGAGTATTTCGGATTAGAACCCCTCAGAGCTGTCGCGTGAACCTGCATATCTCCACAGATCATGGAAATCTCACTAGAGTCTCAGACAATCGTGGGATGCATTGATTGTCAAATGATGCTCAATCCAATCTGAAGGTTTTCTTTTTTCCAAAGACTGGAGTTTTGGATCGCCGGACGCCGAAAAAGGAAGTTGCTTCTCAGGCAAGAATAGGTGAGACCAACAAAGTAAGCAATTGGCTCCCTCCACGGCGTGGCTTGATCAGATAGCTTCGTTTAAGCTGTCATTCGAAGAAGCTTCGATGGCAGGCGAGGGGTGGCGTAAAACAGCTTGACTTCGGGACAGGGACATCTGTACAACCTTGACTTCGAGTCTTGGGAACCTCAAGTTTGAGTCTCATCGTCGTAACAAATGCTGCTATGTAAAGTAGATGATACCAAAAAGATTATAAATTCTTGCCATGTTCTAGTGCTTCTTGGTATTTCTTCTCATGTCCAGACGATACTGTACCCAGATTGGATCGTCCCAAGCATCTGCTTCACATTGGTCCAAATGAGCAATTGTCTCGACTTTCCTTATCAGTGACTAAAGCCCAATTTTCTATAGACCCCCTCAAAGCCCACAGAGGCACAGACCCAGCTCACTGGTTCATTTTGTTTGCTTCAACATTTGCGGTTCACTCCACCATTCAGAGCGCACCCCGGCCATCCCAGGGTCCCTTCGGCGTGGTCCGGCTTGTCGCAAACCTCCATAAAGTTGCTACCCATGTTCATGATCCCTGTTCTAGAAGTGGCACCCAAAGCTATCAAACTTTCATATATACCTCCATATCTCCGCGCAATGTGCTTTTCTAAATCAGCAAGCAATTCGAGATTGAAGACTCAGCAGCAATCCTTCCCGAGAAAGAAGCCTCGCATCATCTTCTCGAGATTGAAATCTCATGAAAACCGCCGAAACGACGATCTCTCGAACAAAAGTCGACTCCCTCAAAATGAGTTACAAAAAGGAATACGATATTGAGACGGCCCCGGCTGAGAAGCCTCACTTCACCAATGAGACAGATAGCGCGGAATATATTGGTGATGAGGGTGCAGTTCCTGCGGAGACTTTCATTGTAGGAGATAGTTTCTATGCGAAGGCACAGAGATTTGCGGGGAAATTTGGTGTTGAACAGCGTGGTATTGAGCGAGTTCCTAGTGATGAGCGTCTACCAGCTGGTATGTCGCAGATCGGGACTTTGGTAAGTTCTCCTGATCTTGGAAATTGAGAAAGAAGCTCATACAATCTCAGTGGCTCTCTGCCAATATGGTGGTGTCCGCCTTTGCGATTGGAGCTCTTGCCTACCCAGTTTTCTACCTTGGATTCATCGATACCATCTTGATCATCTTCTTCGTCAACATTCTTGGTATAATTCCAGTCTGCTTCTTCTCCACTTTTGGGCCACGATTCGGACTCAGACAGATGGTTCTGTCTCGATTCTTCTTTGGATGGTATGGTGTGAAAATCAGTGAGTTACAACTTTGAACTTTTGAACGAGATCAACTGCTAACCCTCAAAAAGTTGCCATGTTTAATATTCTTGCCTGTATTGGATGGTCTTCAGTGAACGTCATTGTTGGCGCCCAACTTTTCAACGCAGTCAACTCGAACATGCCAGGCTGGGCCGGCATCATCGTTATTGCCGCTGCCACCTTCCTTGTTACCCTCTTCGGATATAAGATCGTCCACACATACGAGAGATATTCATGGATCCCATGCTTTATCATCTTCTTGATTGTCTTGGGAGAGTTCGCCCACTCGGGCAAATTCGAGAACATCCCGATGGGAGTTGGCAAGGCAGAGGCCGGAGCTGCACTCAGCTTCGCTGCATCTGTTTTCGGTTTCGCTACGGGATGGACTTCCTACGCTGCGGACTACACAGTGTACCAGCCAGTTGGCCGCAGCCGAAGGTCTGTTTTCCTCTGGACATTCGCTGGTCTCTCTTTCCCTCTTCTCTTCACTGAGATGCTCGGCGCAGCTGTTGCTACCGCAATGGCTGCAAACAACGGAGATAATGCATACATAGATGGATACCAATCCTCAGGAATCGGTGGACTTCTGGCAACCGTCCTTTCCCCATTGGGCAGATTCGGCCAATTCTGCCTTGTCATCCTCGCGCTCTCCATCATCGCCAACAATTGCCCAAACATCTACTCCGTCTCTCTTTCCCTCCAACTCTTGGCTCGCAAGTCTCAACGCGTTCCTCGATTCATCTGGACCTTCATTGGCACACTCGTGTACTGCGCAATCGCCATCCCTGGATACAGCCATTTCGAAAGCGTTCTTGAGAACTTTATGCTGTTGATTGCTTATTGGCTGGCCATCTACGAGGGCATCTCGCTCTCAGAGCACATATTTTTCAAGCGCGGCTTCTCCGGCTACCACCCAGAGAACTACCTCAACAAGGACAAGCTCCCTCCCGGATTCGCAGCCATCACAGCCTTCGCGTTCGGTGTCATGGGAGCCATTTTGGGCATGGCACAGGTGTGGTTTGTCGGTCCTATCGGGAAGCTCTGCGGCACGGAATTCGGTGGTGATATCGGATTTGAGCTCGCGTTCATGTTCTCGGCGACCTCTTTCTGTATCCTGAGATACTTTGAGAAGAAGCGTTTCGGTCGTTAGATTTTCTGGGTTGGAGTTGTTTATCTATTGATTTGTCAGCTTAGATTTTCGTTTGGGTTGTGTCATCGGTTGTTTGGACGACGAGTTGAAGATGTATTTTTATGCCCAGTTTGCAAAACGGAAATACCCCTTTGTCTTGTACAATCATCTCTCGGAGCAATTTGTTGAATTAATTCCAGCTTCGTTGCAGAATGGTGAAGATAACAACCAAAGAGCGAATGCGGGAAGTCTTCTGGGCATTCCTCCGAATTTGTTGCTCGAATTGAGAGGAGCAAAAATGATGTCGAGTTGATGATAGCCTATTTATGACCCGGCCGAGCCGCTTGCCATTCAGGAACCTCGTAATGACCAGCCTCTCATGTAACCGCGTTCGGGTTTATGTTGAGACTAGTTCAGTTCACCTGAAATGAGATAGTGTCACTTCAGGCCTCCAAGGCCGTCAAAACTGTCACTTGAGATGTAAGCCTCAACTTACCACCAAGTACAGCATTCGTTCCAAGTCCAAGCTTAACCAATTAAAGTATCAGAATACCAGCAGCAGGGAAGTTTGAAGGGATACTCACGTCAGCCAGTGCTGAAACGAAGAATATAAAGTTATGTTCCAGGTCGCAGCCAACTATTTCTCCTTCGGGAAGTGCTTACGGACTGTACTGTACAACAGACAGCTTCAAACTCTTATATGTTTATACTTCGCTTTGCTTTCGTGACTCCTCAACTTTACAAAATAATATCAAATGGGTTCCTCAATGACTCTTTCGTTCTCCCAGCTCCACGTGCTCATCGTTGGAGCTGGGATAGCCGGGCTCGCAGCAGCAACCGCTCTCCGCAAAGCTGGACACAAAGTTCAAGTACGCTCTTCACATTCCTCTCCAGTCCAAGTCGCTCAATTCTTCGCGAATAAATAGCTTTTCGAGCGCTCCAACTTCTTGAATGAAGTCGGCGCAGCCGTCACCATCTCGCCAAATGGTACCCGTGTCTTGCGGGAACTGGGCTTCAATTTCAAGACCGCAGGCGGAGTGCGAATGCAACATATGAACATGTACAATACCGTCACGCTAGAACCAATCCTTTTGAGTGATATGGGCGATGTTGAAGGCATGTGCGGTGCTCCGTACGAAGCTTACCATCGCAGCGACTTACACGAGGAGCTCTGGAGAATGGCACATGAAACATCCGATCTGTCCGAGACCCCAGTGGAGTTGTTCAGAGGAGTCAAGATCACATGTGTCGATGCGGAGAATGCGACTATTGGACTCGCTGATGGGACACTGTACAAGGGTAATTTGCTGATCGGAGCTGATGGTCTGCACTCCGCTGTCAGAGCAGCTGCTGTCAAAGATAACACGCCCCCGATAGACTCTTGTTGGCAGATTTACAGATTTCTCCTGCCAAAGCAGGTTATCCTGGAGGATGATGTTCTTAGACCCATGAAGTTAGAGAATGGACGGCTAACGTGGACCCAAGGGAATGCAGATAAGGGCGAGGAGTGCACTAGATATGTGTGGTATTCGTGTCGAAAGTAAGTGATCTGGATGCTCTGACCCTGCACCGCTGCTTTCAGACACTAACTGTATTCAGTGACGAGATCCAGAACTTTGCTGGTTTCTATCTGGGAGACAGAGATGAGACGAAAGTCGAAGGTAGAATTACCTTCCCATACCAGGCAAGAGAAACTAATTTACCAATCTTACAGATTTTGGACAGTATGCGGAGAAAGACAAGGTCCTGAAGCTATTCGGGCACATTCATCCCAACCTCGTCCGCATCATCGAGTACGTTTCTCTTGCCCACTGATCTATTCCCACTAACTAACAACACTCCAGAAAAGCTGACAAAATCCTCTACTGGCGAATCTACGAGCGTATCCCGCTCGACACCTACATTTACGGCCACACTCTTTTGATCGGCGACGCAGGACACCCCATGACTCCTTTCACCGCACAGGGCGCAACACAAGCACTCGAAGATGCCGGTGCGCTCCTCGGTGTCTTCTCGAACCTCTCATCAAAAGAAGACCTGCCAAAGCGTATGCAAATGTATGAGAAAGTAAGATTGGCCAGAGCGAGCAGAGTGCAGAGTTCAGCCAGCACGCCGCTGCGAAACGGGAAACCGAATCCGTTGGTAGAGAGGAAACGAGAGTATGCGGATAGGGATACGATGTTTCCTAAGGGGCTGGGAGAAAAGGAGAAGCTTTTGTGGGACTTTGGGTATGATGTTTTTAAGCATTCGCGAGAGGTGATGGGCGGAGAATACAAAGTATGAGAGGAGAGCTGGCGCCAAATGGGTGGACCATTGCCGTGCCTAGCATTGCAAAAGAGGATATTCGTTGAAGGAGTCTTCTGAATCTTTGGGAGAGAAGCGAGTCGAAGGAGGAAAATGGAAGGAGTACCGGAGAATGAAACAGTTCGTTGATGGATCCAGAATTTCTCGTCACCTCTCGCCGTCCTCGCTAATAAACTTTCGGGTCGTTCCCACTCCTCATTCTTGGACGTACCCATCACCACAAGAGTTTCAGCGCAACAAAAACTCCAGAAACATCCAATAGTACTACTAAAATCCCTGTTCCAAGATTCTGTTTAGCACCGCTAGTGATCGGGACCCAGCTCCCAGGGTTGGTATGATTAGCCGTGAAGCACAACAAGGTCGTCGTCCCCCCATCTTGGCGTCTGCTCAATGATATTTTTCGTGAATGCCATTAAGAGCAACGGAGTAGATTTTTTGGCCCAGGTGTCATAGGTCGTATAATTGCTCAATGGAGACGTGGTCTCTGAAGTTAGTGAGATGAGGTCCGAGGAGATATTGAAGATGCTGCAGGGGCAAGTGCTGTTCGCGGTATTGGAGAATGAAGAGTTACCGAATGGCTCTAAGAGAAAGGTGAGTCAGTTTGGAATGCCTTTTAGGGGGCAATGGAATTCAATGCCTCACGTGTTGCAGTGGTGGCCGTCCAAGCGTAATTTTTGCATTGGATGACGCTGTCTGCAAGATTGTCATTGTCTGATAAACATTTTCGATGCTTCCAGGAGTATCCTCCAGAATGAAAGTCTGAACAATATCTATAATGGCGTTGTAAAAGGCTGTATCAAACACTCCGTTGCAACCATTCGAGGCGTTTGTTCCGGTAGAGACTCTTGGACTGGAGAAACCAGTGAGTTGGATAGCGCAGCCCGTATAGGGTAGATCTGCTGCTGATGTGCTTATCAGAGGCTGTGTATCAAGCCAGAAGCTCTGTTCAACAACATAACTTTGGGAGTCAAAGCCTTTGATTTCATTAATGGCGGTAGAGATCGTTCACGTACTGTTCTGAACTACAGGAGTGTCGATGAAGGGCTGGAAGCCTGCTATTTGGATAGAACCAGTTGCGTTTGCTGCGGTATGATCAGTCGAGACACAGGTGTTTGTATCTTGTGCCTTCGCAAAGCAGAAAAGAGTACAATGAACGCAGCAATACCAAGGTATTGTTGTGGATAGTAGAGAAACATATTCGAGGAATGACTCAACAACGTGGTGGTGGGGGTGAAGAGCAGCTTCGTCAGATACCACAAAGACGTCAAAGGTGAGAAATGACGGGCCATGGCCTCTAACCTCAAGGCCCGATAAAATTGATCCATTTTACCAGCAAATGGCGCCGGCGATAATTGAAACTATTGAGACCGCGGTGGGCGGCAACTATTTTATGAGGCTCGCTAAATTTTCAGGGAGAGGGAAAGCTCGAGTTGTCCGTTTTCGACACCTCCAACATTTTAATTTTGTGTACAGCAGAGAGAATAGTCTCGTGGAGGGTGTAAATTGCTAGGTGACAAAGCTGCCGAGAATTCCACATACTGAAGTAAAAATTCTCCACTTGGGATGAGCAATTGCTGCATATACTGGATGCGGAAACGACCGAACATCGGAGGAATGTAAACTGGTATTTCATTATACAGTAAATGCAATGTACCTGATTACCCATCTATAGGACATCTGAACTCCCTTCCATCAGTCAGAACTCCGCCTGCCATGTCCTCAACCTGCATAGCCTCCAAGCAAGACTGATGATAAATATGCCTACAAGCCAGTACGACCAGTGGTCCCAAGTCTTGCGGTTCCCTAAGATCGGCCTGCCCATCTGCGTGCAGACCCTCATCCTCCTCCGTATCTGCAGCGCCTCCCGTCGTCGTGCCTTTTCCTTTGCCTTTGACTACTTCCGCAATACTGGTCTTGCTCACGTTTCTGATATGCGCTCTCCCTTTACCGCGCTCGGCATGACCACCGGCTAACTCGGACCGTTTTTCCTTTCTTCTCTTCAGCTCCAATTCTTGTCTTTCTTCCCATTTTCCGAAGACATCACCCGAGACCCCTGGACCCCATACTCGACGGCCACATCCTTCGCATGTTGAGCCTCGTGGTCTCCAACCGCGCTGCCGAAGGATCGTTGCGGATTGGACGTTGATAAAGAGATCCTTCTCAAGCAAGCGATTGGCCAGGCTGAGGATGCTCTCTTCGTATGCGTAGGCTGAGAATATCGAAGCAAGAACAGCTCGGATATCGCTCAGGTTTGGCGATGAGATAGAAGCTCGAGTGAGGAACGCGCGGAGAATTCGCAAGAAAGACAGATCCGTTCCAGAAGGCGAAGGTGTCGAGGTTGTTGTCAGCAATGCAGTGAAACTTCGTTGAACAAGTGTGCGCAGCTGCGGAACCAACTTTTCGTGGTCAATGCCGGCTGAAGGTGTGGCCTCTAGATCACTCAAGCTTGCTGACAGCTTTCGGGTGATCTGCACCGTAACGTCGATGAGATCTAGCCACAAAATTTCTTCGGGTAGAAGGTCGCTCTTCGAAGAAGATTTTTTTCGAGCTGGCGATGGAGTTGTCCGAAGCGGAGGGGCCTTGGTTTGGCCTTGACAAAGCCAGATTCCAACATTTGTATATTTCTGCAAAGCTTGCAAGAGATCTTCTGCTGCTTCTCCGGCGTGTATTGACTGTATGTCTTCGGCTGATCCACTTAGAAGACCTTGGAGAGCAGCTTCGAGCTTTCGCAAATGTAGGATAAGCCGATCCATGGCTTCTCGGATCTGGCCTTCACGGGACATGAGAATCACTGCAGCGTCAACGACACCACTTTCCTCCATGTACGGCAATACCTTATCCAATCGCAAGTCGCTTGCCTGCACCAATTCCACGTAATCAGCCACGTGGGACGGTGCGAACTTGCACATCAACTGTACATATTGCTCAGTAAAGCCACTTGCCGATGAGTGCTTCGACTCCTCGCCTTCTTTCATTGATGGCTCGAGAATCGTCCGTAAATAGACGTACTGCAATTCCGAATCATCTGGTATGGAGTCCAGGAATTTCTGGTGCAGTGAAGGTGCGTATGTGTCGATCGTTCGGGCAGTCCTCACAGCATCGAGATGCACAAGATCGCTTGCGTGAGACTCGATAACCTCGTGGACATCTTTGATTTGACGTTTGGTCAGTTTAGAGTGAGGTCTTAAGCAATCCGCTATGCATTCGAACACCCCCTCACGGTTCTCTGGGTCATCGAAATATGTATGGACCAGCTTATTGTCCTGTTTATCTGCCTTGTAAATGCTCTTCAAGACCCGGTAGAATCCAGCTTTGTGAAACATCGGCAGTAGAGACACAAGGTCGGGTGGGTGATAGACAGATAGGAGATATTCGGCACTCAATTGGGCATCCTCTGCAAGATCTTTACCCGGATAGTTGCAAAGGCCGGTTAAAACCTTGTTCCGATCTGTGCCAGATAGCAGCAGGTATTGGGGGAATTTGGGAAGGTTGCGTGCAATGAACATATCTAGGTAGATCGTGTCTTCTGTAGCAAATTCATTTGCGTTCATGACCTCCAGCAGAATGGTGATGATGTACTGCCTGTTGACGGAAAGTCCAAAGACACGCTCCTCTGAGAGATCACGATTCGAACCGCCATTTACAGCCCGCTCGGGGGTATCGTTCAGAAACGAGTCTTCGAAAGCCTCATTCAGAGCACTTAGGAAGCTGGGCGCATCGAATTTGAGTATCATGCGCAAATAAGGGAATGACGGCTCTTGCGCTTGGGAAGGATTTGTCAGGAAGGGCTTGCCGCTTCCCTTCGGCCACGTAATAGTCTTCCCTGAGAAGATGAACCAGTAGAGTTCGGCTTTGGCGTTCAGGGCCTCCTCCTCTCCAAGGTCATCGCCAGTGGGATATACACGTCCAGTGAAGGTGTAGGACATATATGGGAACATCTTCAATGCGTTGACTCCAAAAATAGGGTCCTCCATAACATTGCCATTTGTAAAGTAATCGCTATGCTGAACCAAGGGTATCAAAAGAGAGAGAAGATCGATGAGAGGAGTGATGTAATCATTGAGTGCCTGGTTCCAGACGTATATAAGCGCATCGTAAAGGTTATGTTGCTTGCAAAGTGTGGTAACCTGGTCAATGTCCAGAGTTGTCGTCTCCATGTGGCAAATCATTTCTTCAAGCCTACTTTCTAGACCCTTGCTGACATAGTGTGTGACCATAGTTTTGACAACTGTGGGAGGAACAGTTGTTATTTGCTTCTCGAGGATATAAGGTTCAAGCGTTTCAAGGAAGACCCCTTCTGAGTCTCCATCCTCATACCACTCATAGGCTTCGTCGAATAGAAAGTCGACGTCGCCGATGCTTAGGCAAGCTTCGAGGCATGCTTCGGCAAGATGTTTAAGGTGGGCATCGTTAGCATCGATTGCGATTGACTGTTTCCGTCGCTGACCAAACGCAAACTTCAGTGACGCCGTCATGATCTCGACCAACTTATCTCGCACCATAGAATGCCGTAGTGCTGTATCTTCAGGCAGGCCGATTGTAAGTTTGTCGGCATCTCCAGTATAGTAAGATGTTGCAAGTTGGATTGCGCCAATGTAGTCTCCATCTTCCATCAATGCTATGAGTCGATCAGCCCAGTTCGATAGAGTGCCGATTGACACATCATTGAATCCAAGCAGAAACATTCGGCTCTTGTATGCTTTGAAGCTCATGTAGAAAGCATCAGCAACAACGCCATGCATTGATGGGTCTTCTTCGTCCAATTGCTCGACAAGGTTATGTAACTGCTTGGAGAATAGATCTTGGTGATAGATGTGCTTGTGGACGAGATCAAATGCTTCGGTCATTCTCATGCTTCCATCCTCGAGGATAATGAGACGTTGCGTGATCGTCAAGACAGTCAGGACAGATCGACTGAGCCATTGGACGGCGACTATGGCTTCTTCTGCTTTCCATCGACTCCGAGGCTTGAATGAAAGACTGGGGGGTTTGTCCTTATCTCCCGATTCCGTCTCTTCAACGTCCAAGACGGTCAAAACATTGGACCAGCAGTACACCAGCTTGACTTTTGAAATGTCGCTGCCAGTAGCTGGATCTTTGACTTTTAATTTTACAGCTGGAAACCATGCCAGGCATCCGCTCATAGCGCTGTGGGCAGCTACTTCCTTAGGCCGTGCAGCTTTGTGCTGGGTCTGGGCCACAGGAGTGGTAGAAACAATCACCAGTAGATACGGAGTCAGCATAGCAGTCAACCCAAGAGTATCTGTGCCGCGCTCAACGTTTCCTAAGGGAAGGGGAGCAAACGCAAGAACAGTGCTTGGCTTCCGTGGTTTGGCCGTAGTCGCAATGTCGCTTGGATATCGTCCAAGGATTCGTGTCGTCCTCACAGATCGGCCAACAGCTCCCATACCTCTGGTTGCAAGATGTGAAAATGCCATTCCACGGTCATCGGCTGAGACGAGCGCAGTGTGTCTGGTGCCAAGGAACCCCAAGTGTCTAATTGCCACGTTTGGAACATGGCCATCAACGCTGCGATTGATCATTTGAGACGGCTCTAAACTTGGAATGTGAAGAAAGGGGCGAGCGGCCCTTGCTGTTTCCCAAGTGAAGATGCTACCATTCGCATGTCCTCCAGCAACAATCAGATGGTCTGCTGAAATTGCAATAGAGGTAATAGCACCGGATTCAACAGCTAAGCCAGTCAGCATCTAACCATGCAGGGACATTCGATAAGCTTACCCTTGGTTCCCGGTCCAATTATCGACTTCAGATTTTGGTGGTAGTCAAATATTAAAATTATTCCCTTCGATGTCCCCAGAACGATAGAAGCAGAGACTTGTATACACGTCGGCGTGCCAAAATTACGCTTGCCAACCTCAGAAAACGCTTGTCCATTCATCTTCTTTAGTTTCGTCCATCGTACAACTTCCCATGGTGGAGACGGTGTGTCGGTGTCCCCAGCATCTGGTACTATTTGACTGCTTATAGAGCCTTGGCGTGAATGGCCTCGGAGGAATGGGGATGAGGCGCGGGGTATTGTGAGTGTGGAGCTTGAAAGACGGGATTGGAATCGTCTGTCGAAGGGTCGGAAGGAGGGGGTAGGACTGTCAAGGCCTGGTCTTGAAGCCACCGATGGCAGTACGCTGCTTCCGCCAGGGGAGGACAGAACAGAGCCCTGGCAATGGGTTAGTAGAGGTTTGAATACTGGGTTGCCTAAAGTTACCTGAACGGACGGAGAGTCGTCTGGTATTGAGTCGACAGGACTTCCAGGTCTGCGGGGTAGGGCATCTGAAGATCCATCCTCCGAAACATCGTCTATACGCGGAATTTTCCTGTATCGATTGATCCCATTCCCCAACGGCTCTGGTGTTGGAGCATCGTCTCTTTCCTCCTCCAAAAGCTCCAAGATGCGCCCTCCGGCCTGTTGTGTCCCATTTGTAGTTCCCTCCTGGGTAGGCGTATGCGAGCCCGCAGATTTACTATCTCCATTAATCGTATCCTCCTCCGCACCACTATCGTTATCCGTAGGAGAGGAGCTCATCGGAGCTTCAGCATCGTTCCACTCCTTGATTTGAATGCGCCGCGGTCCGTGGACTCGTCCAGGATCGAGCTCTCAACCCCACATTAGAAGGAGAGTGTATGCTGGGCGTAGAAGTCAAATCCCTTCTGCTTTTCGAAGACCGTTATAGCTCTGGAGGTTGAAGGATGGAGGTGAGTGTTGATGCTAGTGCTAAGTTCCTGCTTGATAGGGATCTCGCTTAGAATCGGAAGGATTTTCAAATTCAACGTCCAGGTCCGTTTACCTTCTCAAATACACATTTATCACCATCACGAGAACATGAGAGATAGTGAATGGAGATCCTCTCGTTTGTGCTACCAAAATACGGCGCAGCGAGCACAGCCTTGGATACAACAGGCGACGCGAATTCGGAACCTGCCGAATAGCGTCTGATTGCTCCCTCACAAAAGGCCATGAGGTTTAAAGTGCATCTAGGCTGTTGCGAATCGCATTTTCGCATATAATTTACTGTGATCGAAAGCTCTACTGACAAGATACCTTCTAATATCATTCTTCTCGTTAAGGAACTGGGTCAAACATCCGTCGAAAACATGTCACTCCAAACAGTCGAGTGATTGTATTTTTGACACTACATTTCTACAAGATTTTGTCATAATTCTTGGTTTCAGATGTGAACAATTTTGAATACTGCTGAGCGTTTTGAGGACCCTCGGCTCGCAGAGTTTCTCAACTTTCATCCTTAATAGGAGTGCTCGTTGTAGCCCCATCACCATTGAAGCTTTACCTTGGGTAAAAGTATCCTCCGTTCTGTCCCTGGTACCTTCTTTGTGCATTGCAGTATAGCCTGCCGTTTCGACAAGTCAAACTCGTTGCTCACAATGTGCAGCCTGGCCGATTCTGGAATACGCCTTTCTTGTATACCATCTTCCTCGGTGTTCATTATCCAGGTCGCTATCTTGGCAGCCATAGCACTATCCCATGTCCCTTCTCGGCGTGGATAGAGTACCAGAAGAGAGATCGCCTCACGCCGGATGTAGGAATCGCGGCATCTCGTAGCCACTATGTATAGCGGATACACTACCCCGTAGTCAAAGGAAAAGGTTGCTTGCTTCGAGATGTGGTGATTGCTAGGGTATTCGAGGACTTGTCTTGACAGAGCAACTATCTCTGCATAATCTTCCATTCGATCGTCGGAAACAGACGCGGGGTGTCCTGCCACGACAGCGAGAACGACAGCACGTGCGGTTATGGTGAGTACTGTAAAATTTCGAAGTCAGCATTTGCTTAGCAGGGAATGAACAGATAAACCGAGCAGAGTTTTATGAGCTTCGAGACATGTCGTTGAATGAATTGCTCTGAGCCTTACATACTATTTGCTCCTAAAAAGTCGGCCCTCCCTGCGGCCGTGCGGGAGTGCTGAAAGATCGGCTTGAACGCGGCAGCCCACCGGCTTCCCGCGCCTTTAAAGTATTGCATGTCACTCCGTGTTGCCTTCAGCATTTCTGCCGAAAACTGAGGAGGAGTGCTGGGATCTCCCACGGCAAATTTTCTGAACGTTCGTGAAGGCAGCATCTGCACCATCGATGGATTTTCAGCGTGGTGGATCACCCTCCAACGCACTGTTTGTCTCATGAGAAGGTCATAGTATCTTCTCGCCTCTTTCAAGGACGTGAATTTTGTAGGCATCCGCTCCAATGCTGGGATCCCTTCCTCGTACATGGCTTTGTGTTGTTGTATGGGTCGAGTATCTTGGCCAAATATCCACACTTCTCTGTCTAATCGATCAAGTATCATGCCCAGGTCGTCTTCCACCTCAGAGTCTAACATTTTATCAACGGGCAAGAATGCCTCTGGCTCCTGCCTGCTGGCTTTGATTTTGTCCTGCCACTCAGACATGAGGAAAAGGCCACTCTGTGCTTGAGCTAGAGCGGATTTTTGGTTACCGTGAAAGCTCTCGAAGCAAGTTGTGAGAATACATGAAATGATGCAATTCAGGTATCCCATCGCTGCCGTATTTCTCATCAACGATAGAGCCTTGCTGTACTGCTGGAGCGCAAATTCATGGTGCCATTGACTCCCTCGTCGGTTACTTGGGCTGCCTTTCAAACTAGTCCCCGAACTGGACTCCATCGTCTTATCAAGAGCGCCAATAGCAACAATGGCATGTGCAATGAACGCCTCTCTGTGACAGAGTTGTAACATAAGCTTGCTCCAGACCGCCGAACCAAAGTACCCAGACAAAACCATTACGGTCCTGTCACAGAAGGCCTGAAAGTAACGGTGCTCATCCTCAGTTTGAAAGAGAGTATGAGTTGGGTGTTGTAATAGAACGCCTGGCCGGGCTATACAAATCAGTATCAGTAACTGCGAACCTACTAGAAAGGAGAACTTTCTCACCAGGTTTATTTGTAGATCCAGTGATTGCACTCTTGGGAGCAAGACGAGGAGGCTTAGTTTTTTCAGGCCTCTTCCGCTCCTGGTAGCCCTCGCAATTCCACTCATCTTTTCGACATCGCTGACAAGTTGGCCTTGCTTCGTCACATTTCAGTCGTCGAGTCTTGCACGTTAAGCAGCCGGTCTTGACTTTTGTGTGGAAAGTCCGCTTCCTCTTACTCAGAGGAGACGCTGTTCTGGTTCCCGGTAAGGGGTGCCTTGTCAGTGAGGTCCTATAGGCATACGCTGATGTGCTTGTCATGACTATGAGAATATCGTAGCTGAAAAGACAATAGACTTTGATGGTTGAAGAAGAGACAATGCTGAAATCCAACATCTAGAGGCGATGGCTCAAAGACTGCCGAAAAACATGCGGTTCAGAGGAAGTGGCTTCGGTATCTTCACGAGTGGAATCAAACATAATTTAACGGCATCAATGCATTCTGGCCCCCAACCTGTGTTGGAGTGGCTGAACCCTCTAGGTATTATATGTCGCCTCAAGACTGGTGTTCGATCTCTTCGAAGAGCGTCACTTTAATATACGAAAGACAGAAGCAAGGCAGTTCTTTTGAAATAAAAATCTTGATGTAGTGTCCATAGTGAATAGAGTCGTGCCCACATTGGGCCGAATTCGGTTCGCTCCGCGACTCTCAAAAAGTTACCTCCATCTCTCAACACCACAACAAGCACAACAGCTCTCCAATCTCGTCGCAATGCCTACCGTCGGTCCCGCTCTCCCCCCTCACCTCCAAAAGCGCAAGCGCTCCGACTCCGATCCTGAAGATCCTTCCTCTCCACCTTTCAAAATCCAAGCGGCCGCCCCGCCCTCCAAGAATCCTGATGCGCTTAACATAGATGAGAGCTCCGACGATGGCTATGGACCTTCCCTCCAAGCTCCCAAACCCAAAGCCTCCTCACCTCCCCAAAATCGAGTCCTAGGACCAGCTCCACCGCCATCCAAAAACCCAGACGAGCTCACCATAGACGACGAAAGTTCAGAAGACGATTACGGTCCCTCAGTCCAACCACCCAAAGCCCTAACACAACCAAAGCGCGTCCTAGGCCCCGCGCCTCCTCTCGCAAACATCTCCGAACTCCCTTCCCACCCCGCCAGCGATTCCTCAGACTCAGAAGACGACTACGGACCCTCCCTCCCACCAGCCCCCGGCTCGGCAGCAGAAGCCCAGCTCCTCCGCCGTACACAACAACAGCAAGACGGATTATCAGCGGCGGCTTCTTGCGGGCCAGCAAAGCCCCAGCGCGCCGAATGGATGTTAGCCCCTCCCTCTGATAGCGACTGGACATCGCGCGTCGATCCCACCAAGCTCAAGAACCGCAAGTTTGCAAGTGGGAAGGGCTCGAAAGTACCTGCTGAGAAATCCGGCGTATCTGCGATATGGACTGAAACTCCGGAACAGAAGAGACAACGGCTTGAAGACGAAGTTTTAGGTCGCAAAGACGCTTCCACGTCCTCCTCATCCCTTAGCAAAGGGAATGGAGGGGACAGTCGTGAAGATAGAGAAGCCGAGGAAACAGCTAGGCGGATAAGGGAATACAATGAAAGGAATAGGAATAAGAGTCTGATGGAGGAACATAAGGGGACCCCGGGAGGCGGGAAGGAGAAGGAGGATGACCCGAGTAAGAGGGGCTTTGATCGGGAGAAGGATATGGCGCTGGGGGGACGGTTGGGGCATGGGCAGAAGAAGGAAATGTTGGCTAAGGCTGCGGATTTTGGGAGTCGGTTTCAGAAAGGGAGGTATTTGTGAGGTGTGGTTCTGAGTTGCAGGATAGAGCTCTGGGAACGGGAGGAAGGATGATGGCAATGATGCCACCGGAGTTCATCTCCTGGAGATGGAAAAGCTAAAGACGAGATTATTTGGCCAAATTACAGTTTCTGAGCGCTTTGCTTCCCCTCCATATGGAGGTCAACAGTCCTAGCGTTCAGATCTGGTATTCTAAGACGCCTAAGGGCTTTCCTAAGTGCTCGACCTAGCATATGAAGGCTGATTAATCGGAGACGAAGCGTGGGCGGGAAGGAGATGCTTTGCCTTGCAAGTATAAATTGGCCAAGCAGTCCTTGTCCTCACTTCTCGCAGGCCGCAATGAGAGACATTACAAGACAAGAAAAGATCTATTTCTCCACGTTGGGAAAAGGCCATCTGCAAATGTGCTCCATATGAAGGCTTGAATTACATACTCAGAGAATCAGAGCACCAATATCAGTCACGCAGCATTTACAATCACATTCAAAGCATCATAGAACAAAATTCTTGCATGAAGTCGGTCCAGATTTTAGATCAGCAATCTCAGCAGCCACCAGAGCTATGATATTAGACCAAGCCAATTCATCTCCATTCCATACACATGTCACGACATATCATCTTCCCCTTCCTTCCTCCCTTCCTGCATCCATCCATATCTTCAACCAGACCGAGCCAAGCTTTGAGCAAATAAGCCCAGCCCAGTTTTCCGGACCCAAGTTCCATGATGCTCGAGCTAGAGCTAACAAAAAATTGCAAATAAAGAGATCGCTAAAGTGACAGACGGAGAGAGGTCGTATAATTGCGAGAAATATCGTTTGTAGAGTATCCGTGTGAGAGGGCCATGTACGAGAGGGGTAGTTTTGTACATGTACAATTCGTAGTAGTAATGTAGGTGGGAGGGAGGGAGAGATGGTAACAAGGTGAGCATCGAAAGGGTATCTCAAAGACCAATGGAACGTACTCGCACATATCCACGAGAAACAATGACCAAAGGTAAATGAACGGTGAAATCAATCATCGAACAGTACCAGACTCAAGCTGGGAAGGTGATGGCTCCTCTGGAGCAGCTGTTGATCCTGGGCGAACCCGGCCTGGGATCGTTGGCATCTGCATATTGCGGAAGGGATTTAAGATGGCTGGGCGCCAGCGTCTTGGCGTGGCTTGCTCGCTGTTCTCGACGGCTCCGTCTACGGCAGCGTTGGCTTGTGCTTGCTGAGCTGATGCAGCTTCCCGACGAGCAGCTCGCCTTGAACGGCGATTATCCCTTCCGTTGTGCCCCGAGGTTGCATCACCTGGATACACGGGTGGCGTCATGAATCGTCCAGGTAAGATGAGACGTGGGCTGCCACGGATACCAGTCCACGCTGAAGGTGGTGGTTGAGGCATCCTGCCATTTCTTCGTCCAGAACGATCAGGTTCAGCAGCTTCACCCTCTGGTCGAGGTTTAGGTGTGTAGTAATCGGCTTTGCAAAGTGGACAACAAGCACGACGACTTGTAAGCCACGGATCTAAACATCCAGCATGGAAAGCATGACCGCAAGTCAATCCTCGGATATCATCGTCCTCTTCTAACGTGTCGATGCAGATAGCACATGAATCTCCTGGGTTAGTGAGAAGTTCAGGTGGTACAGCTGTGTGGATATGGTCGTCATCATCATCGTCATCCTCGCTGGTTGTTGTGACGTGTTTGTTAACCGTGCTGGCTGTGGTTTGTATCTCCTCTAAATGGTTGTGCTCTTCGACAGTGGGTGACCCAGGTCCTTTCTCGACGGTGTTCGTCTCCATGCTTTTCCTTTCATCGCCAAAAGAGCCTCCAAGAGCGTTGGTAGGGGCAGAAACATTGATCTCTTCTGATGCGGCTGTTGGTGGACGGGTGTACACCGAATGCTTTGTACCAACTGGCGATGATGGCATAACACCTTCAATGTCTCTCGCTCCTCCTGCTCGACTTGGTGGCGCAATGACACCACCAGCGGTTGGTAGACCTGCAATCGCACGAGTGGCCACCCAATTCTTGTATTTCGTCAAAGGAAATCGCTCATTAACTTCGTCCATCGTCATGAGCTTCTTTTCCCTCCTTCGGCGATGAGGTCTTGTCGGCATATTCTCGAGATTGATCGGGTCGACATCTTCACCGTTTCGTATCGCACGATTGCGTGCATTGTATCGAAAGCAGTATTTGACTCCGACGATAATCCTTTGCTGATGTCAATCTCACATTCACTCTTCGATCTATTGATCGACTAACCATAAATTGGTGAATACAACACCAAAGCCTAACGCAACAAAGAAGAGTAAAGGGGAGCTGGTAGGCCCATTCGACCCACTGGTCGTTGTCTGCGACATTGTTGGACTCGCAATCGTTGATGATGGGGTGGTTAAAGGAGTCGGAGTTGCATTTGGGAGTTGTGTCGATGTACCCTGTGAATATTCGAATTAGAATCAACATATATCTTCAAATCAACAAAGGTGTGAATTATTAAGTTCAAATGATTCATGACCGTAAAACACCCTCGGGATCGACTCGAAGTCACGCTGATGATGTCGCCATTGTGCTTTGTTTTTTTCCCGCTGTATTGTTCTAGGGTCACTTACATCTCGTCCTTGTATTCCTCGTTCCACCACGTTCAACACCTCAATCATTACTTGGTTGACGAGCGTCATCTTGACTGCTGTTGTAAGCTCTGCTTACTGCTGCGGCAGGATGGGCAGCGTGTAGTCGGAGGAGGCGATTGCCCCGGTCGCTTGCTTTGATAGTAAGAACCCACCTCCGCTAAATCAAGAGAAAGGCAGAGTGCGTCGAAGACATTCGAGGTCCAATGCTTCTGGAACAATTTTCACGAGATATGGGAGGATAATGTTTCAAGGTCGTAGATAATGTGGCGATGGTTGAAGAAGTAGGAAGCTGCGACGATGCGATCGTAAGAAAGGCGCTCTCGTCTCTGCTCTAGCGGATATCGGGCGCTAGTGGATCGATGTCGTCGAGTCCAGCCTTTCACTTTCCAGCCTTCAACGAATAAATGGCGTGAGTGAGCGCTTTTCTCCTCGACGAGAACGAATTGTGAATTATCAAAAACAATCATAAGAAGAAATGAGGACGGTGAGAATTGTGGTGCGATTGTGAGACCACTCGCCGCTGAGTGTAAAACACCGGGAAGTCGGGCGCTCCCTGCGAGTGGTGGACAGAACAAAGAGGGGGCGAGTCCGCGAGCGACTTTCTGGGTTAGCCACAGATTTTGGATTCTAATGAACCTTGAACGACTTCAACACTTCCAGAGCGGGATGGATGTATGATTTTACACTGAAAACCCTCAATCCTTATGATTTGGGCGATTATCGACACTAAGGATGACAGTTTCGTGAATAGTTGACATAAAGACATCCAGAGCTCGATATTTATCGTACCTCAGACACAACGTCGTGCGCTGTCTTTGTCTTACGGAGGAAACCTACATATTTCGAGCCTTCGATGCGATGTAACACTACAGACACAAAGGTACAGCACGAGACGCTTGCAGATTTGTAGAAGCAGGGTCTTTTTTACTCCGGATGAAGTGAGCGAGTAATGAAGGAGGATCAGGAGAAGGTGATCAAGAAGCCACAGTAATCAACTCTACGAACTCTCCAAGATTTAAGCTTTAATCTAGATGAGTACTTTGACTGAGTTCAACCCAAATACCAGGATGCATTTCATTTGAATCCATGTGTTTGAAGTGTCGTGAACACCCCCTAATCTTCATTTTGGCCGTGCCTTAGCTGGGTTGTACTTGTACAATTATCCGCCCACAATTCATGCGGCTATTAATAAATATGTCGTCGTCTCGTCGAGGAGGGACATACGAGGAACAAGCAATTAAATCTTCAAACCCATGAATTGAAGGAGAAAACAGACAATCCAAGAATCCCATCATCAAGAAGATCAGGATATTTCCATCGTCCTGCCCTGAATAATCATCACCATCGTCTGCGCATCTCCGCTCTCAAAAAACAAGCTTTTCATATGTACAAGGTTCACGCTACGGTAACCTTCTTAGGTTTACCCCACTTTTCTCTATGCGCTTGGCAGATCTGCACACCACGTCCGGACTCTCCACAACGCAAAATTCCATTTTGATTCCATCCCGCGCTTCTATTCGCTGTCTTGAACTGTCATCAACTTCGTCAGCGTCATCAACCTCTGCCACAGTCGGACTTACAGAAGTACACGTTTGCCGGAATTCTTGATATTCGCGCTCAGTACGATCAGATTTGAGATAGATACCGGGAGGCGCAACGAACCGTTTTCAAAAATGGCTCCCACGAAACTCCCCGCTTCGGGAAATCCGCTGTACGTCCTCCTTGCTCCTGGTACTGTATTCTGGTCACGAGATCATTGATTAATGTGACAAACAGAGTCTTCTTTGATATCACCCTGGGAGGTCAGTTTCCACCACCTCATCCTACTCACCCTTTCAGTGTCGAGTCACGAGAAGAAAATTCTCCTTTGGCTTTCACGCCACGTGACTCGAGCCTCACCTCCCCCTTCCGTCCCTCAAACCCTCCTCATTTCACTTCTGACAGAAGGCAGGTGAGCCACTGGGCCGAATCCAATTCGAGCTCTTCGCAGACGTAGTCCCCAAGACCGCCGAGAACTTCCGTCAATTTTGTACGGGCGAGACAAAAAACCATTTGGGGCGGCCGCAGGGATACAAAGGGAGTAAATTCCATCGAATCGTAAGTTTCTCTCTCCGGTTCCCAATACCTATGTATAGATTATGGGGAATAAAGAATAAGTGTTATTGATTGTGTCGTAATGGGATGATGGGATAATGAGGCTGACTTTGGTGGTTCTAGATCAAAGATTTTATGTGCCAAGGAGGAGACTTCTTGAATGGTGATGGAACGGGATCGACTTGTATCTATGGACTCAAAACGTTCGATGATGAGAACTTCATACTCAAACACAACGAGCCTGGACTCTTATCCATGGCTGTACGTATCTCCTCCCCAGCCCTTTCTACCTTCCGCAAACCTATCTCCCATCATTTCCACCCAGTCACTAGGCTCTAACAAATAAAACAGAACGCAGGACCCAACGGCAACGGCTCCCAATTCTTCATCACCACAGTCCCCACCCCCTTCCTCGATGGGAAGCACGTCGTCTTCGGCAAAGTCTTCGATGGCATGGACGTAGTGCGCAAGATGGAGAATACCAAGACAGGGTATCGGGGGAAGGAGGTGCCGAATCTGGATGTGGTTATTAGCGCTTGCGGTGAGATGTGAAGATCTCACCTTGGCTAAAAATAACGAATCTGCATTGATGGGAGGGGAGAGAATAAGGAAATGGATGGGGAAGGGGATCTGGGGAGAGGGGAGGGAGAGAAACGCATAATGCGGGTTGGATGAGTGGACAAAGCCAGTAAAGCTTTGACAGATGAATCCAAACTCCAGCCAATTCACAATGACACGAAATGAGGGCATCTCTCTCCGCGAGTTGCAGCCGTCAGATGTCGGCGAGCAAGAGCCCCACGACACACAAGACGTCTCCACCCTCGATCAAGCCGACTCAAGGCAGTGAGAATCAAAAAGGAAGAGGGCTTGCGTTCTCGTGGGCTCCGCGATATTGCAGTTGCCAATCTGGGGTAGGCTAAGTCCTACATCCTGATTGCAATTCTACTTACACACGCAGGCTTCGCCATGAGTTACGGCGTCCTCCAGAATGTTATTCAGACAACTGGATGCTGCAAGGGAGCCACGAAGTCACCAGTATCATCGGCACAACCTCCAACGGCATCATGTACCTCTCCATGCCTTTCCTATGCACGCTGTTCACCAGACGAGGGGTCCGTAGGGGAAACTCAAGTGAGTCTTTTCTTAGACGTGCAACAAAACTCTTTCATTGAAATTTTGAACTGGTGGTCATGGTGACATCAAAGTACCAAGTCGTAAAGTGTTGGAATAAGTAATCAGTGACTCTGGTTCTATGCACTATGAGACATGTGACGCATCACATGACTCAGGGATCTCTTGATCAGTGTGACGTGTTCTATAAGTAATAGGGAGATTCCTATCTGTACTTGATTGGTATCTCCAGCATCTTTGCAGCCTTAATAATCCAACAACGTTGTCCTTATTCTGTCACTTCTCGTCCGTTACGTGACCATATTGCAAGAGTTAAGGTATGACTCCTTCGTAAAGACGGGATGCATCTTAATCACTAAGGCGATTCAGATGCCGCATTAATTAGAAGGCTGTTGCCATCAACGACAAACAGTCGACTACGTCTTCGATATCTTGCATTAGGTCATCTTAATTCCTTCAACATCTTCGTGCAATCTCTCAAGACACGAAGAGTCAATCCGCACAACAACAACTCAAAGGAGACTACCATATCATTCAATTGAACACACCACTCCACTCTAGCCCACTATGGCATCTCTACGAACCACCTCACGGCTCTTCGCCGCTACGCGCCCAGCCCTACGCTCCCAATTCATCGCTCGAGGAATGGCTACTATAACATCCCCATCCCAAACCTCCACGACCCAAGAGCCTGTCAAAGATCCAGAAGCCAAGATCAAGGCCTTCCACATCTACCGTTGGAATCCGGACGTGCCTACCACCAAGCCAAAAATGCAGAGCTATACGCTCGATCTCCTATGATGTTAGATGCGTTGATTCGGATTAAGAACAAGGTTAATCCTACCCTTACTTTTAGACGGAGTTATCGGGAGAGCATTTGTGGGAGTTGTACGATGAATATTGATGGTGCTAATACTTTGGCTTATTCGTGTACGTATTCCTTTACTCCTTTTCCGAATTTCTTGAGGGAGGATTTGGAGCAAAAGCTAATGGATCGTACGACGGGCCGCATCCCCACCAACACCAAGCAAGAAACGAAGATCTACCCTCTTCCCCGCACCTACGTCGTAAAAGACCTTGTTCCTGACCTAACTTAATTTTACAAGCAATACAAATCCATCAAGCCCTATCTCCAACACTCTACCCCAGCTCCTAACAGCAAAGAATATCTCCAATCCAAGGAAGAGCGCAAGAAGCTAGACGGGCTCTACGAATGTATTCTCTGCTCCCACATCTTGCCCTTCATACTAGTGGAATCAAGAGGAGTACTTGGGACCAGCGGTGCTGTTGCAGAGTTATAGATGGTTGGTGGATAGCAGAGATGAGAAGAAAGAGGAGAGAAAAGCGGCCTTTGGGCAACTCTATGAGTTTGTACAGATGCCGTACTATTTTGAACTGCTCGCGGACGTGTCCGAAGGGTTTGAATCCGGGATTGGCGATTACGGAGATTAAGAAGGAGATGGCTTTTTAAAGGCCAGATGGTGGAATAAGGGATTGAGGAGATGAGGTAATGGTATACATGATGGGAATGGCGAGATGGAGATATGAAAGTTGCTGGTGTTTTGCTGGAAGAGACGCCAGACCGCAGCCCTTTGCGGCGCTGCGCTTACATGCATCAGCTTCCTCCCATCCTCCTTCAGCACTCACGTCTGGCATTTGGTTGCGACGCAGGGAGTCTTGCAGCGTTAAGATGTGCTCTAATCTACAGCTCGACCACACTCTCTCTTGGCGAATGGTTTAATAGCAGCAATCGAGCTGTGGCGTACGGAGTTGTTCTGTCCTGCAAAAATATCGTGGGATCCGTTTGTCCGTTTCTGTTGCGAGCCCTTCTTGATCGCTACAGCTTTCATATTACGTTGAGATTATGGACGGCTATTGCGGCCGGAATTAGCATTCTCGCAATCTTCTTGATACCGACTCATTCTTCGAGCATATCCCCGAACACTCATCGGACACGAAGCTTACAGTCGCTACGTCGCTACTCTCGAACGCTTCTGAAATTTAAAGTAATCGTTCGGCTCGCACCTTTACCCAATTAGCATAAGCTACAGATTAAATAGCATCTGTGAAAATAATATACAAAGGGAGTCTTGCCAGTCAGCACAAGAAGCAGCCAAAGCAAGGTAATCGCGAGGCTGTCTTAGAATTATGTGGTCCCTCTCCATGCTAGTTCTCATGTGACAATTCAGCGCTGGGCTTTTTCTGGCAAGGCAGAATTCCAGCCACTTTGTGGCCTTAATCAGGCCGCACTAAGCTTGACGTGTGCGACATCCACTATATCTTCCAGCTCCAACCATCATTATTCAAGATTCCCGCGCCTTCATGAGAGAGTGAGCCCTCAAGCACTTGTGATCTTCGCTTTTCGATTCAACTGATGAAGTCTGCTGGACCATTCATGACAAAATTTGTGCAAGGCTCGATAACCCCAAAGCCACCAATCCCTGCTCGAAACTCCTCACGTCTCGATACGAACGCCTTGATACGATAGCCTCGACGAAGCTTCTGCAGCGTTGTTATCGAAGCCTTGATTCCACTACTTAAGATACTCATATATGCGCACCCCATATATCTACGCTACGCGTGGATATTCTCCACAGCTGCAGATACCGTACCTCTTGTTCTCTAAACCACCTTAATACCTGCTTTGCCTTTATCCCCCCGCCCCCGTCACTTGTCACCTGTCTCTGGCATAGCAAAATGGATCATCGTCTTTGTCGTCTTACTCATGACGACTACACGGTCGCATGCATCTGCCCTATGGGCGTTGAATTAGCTCCAGTCGTGGCGATGTTGGACGATACGCACCAGAGTCTGCCCACAAGTCGTGACCAGAATAGTTATACACTCGGATGCGTGGGAGAGCACAATGTTGTCATTGCAGTTATGCCAGAGATCGGCAATAATAATGCGGCGATAGTAGTAACACAGCTGCTGAACGACTTCAGATCGATTAGGTTCGGCTTGCTAGTGGGCATCGGAGGTGGTATACCCGGCGACGGCAGGGACGATATTCGACTCGGAGACGTCGTGGTCAGCAGGCCGACAGCAACATTTGGAGGGGTTGTGCAGTTCGATATGGGGAAGGTAAACTCCAATGGGCAGTTTGAACGGACTGGAGCTTTGAATAAACCTCCGGCTGTCCTCAGGGCAAATATACAGAAGCTACAAGCGCAGCACAGCATGTTTGATAGCCAAATCCCCCGATACCTGTCAGAGATGTTCGAGAAGTTCCCGAAAATGAAGGCCAAATACTCTTATCCCGATGGAGAGCAAGATCAAGATCAGCTATTTGAAGCTAGCTATACTCACGACGTTGGGAATAGCTGTCAATTATGCGATCGGACGAAAGTCGTTGAGCGTGATCCGCGTCAGGATACAACACCTTCAATTCATTATGGTACTATTGGGTCCGCCAACACAGTTATCAAAGATAGCGAGACGAGGGACAAGTTGAGGAAGGACCTAGGCATCATTTGTGTGGAGATGGAGGCAGCTGGTCTAATAGACGACTTCTCTTGTGTTGTTGTTCGTGGTATTTGCGACTATGCCGACTCCCACAAAAACAAGAGGTGGCAGCCCTATGCTGCCGCTACCGCCGCTGCCTACGCAAAGGAACTGCTTTCAATTATTCCAGCACAGGAGATGGTCGCGACGACTAAAGCAGCGGACGCCCTTAGAGGTAAGGTTCCTGGTCTCTAAAAATAGGTCTCTATGTGTTTTCGGGAGGTTCCTCTTCATGTAGCGTGGCTAAACTATCATAGTTACTCTCCTTTTTCACGGAGCCTTTTTAGTGTTTGATATCTATATGAAGACAATAGAAACATTTACTAACTCTATTCTAGTCTCAGCGAGTGGTCAGTGGCTCGTTCCATTTGGCCGAAATGAGCAATTTGTTGGTCGTGACTCTGAACTCAAGCATGTCATTACCAGCCTTGACCCAGGCAATGAAGATACATGCCGACGAGTTGCAATTGCAGGCTTAGGAGGAATGGGCAAGACTCAAATTGCCCTTGAGGTTGCCTTTCAGATTCAGCAAAGGCATCCTGACTGCTCGGTGTTTTGGGTTCCTGCCATGGACACGACTAGCTTTGAGAATGCCTATCGGGAGATTGGACAGAAACTTCAGATAGCTGGTATTAACGAGGGCAAAGCAGATGTCAAGTCACTCGTTAAGACGTTTTTGAGTCAAGAGAGTGCTGGCAGATGGTTATTAATTATCGACAATGCTGATGACGTCGAAATGCTCTATAAACGGCCTAACGATGCCGGTGGCTCGTTATCCCTAGCCGATTCCCTTCCGTTCAGTCGAAGAGGGTCGATTCTCTTCACCACCAGGAGCCGCAAGGCCGCAGTCAAACAGGCTGCGGTAAATGTCATCACTCTGAAGGAGATGAGCGAAAATGATTCTCTAAAGCTGTTAGAGAAAAGCTTGATAGACAATATCTCGACAAAAGAAAAAGAAGCGGCTACAAGGCTACTCGATCTTCTCACACACCTTCCATTAGCGATAAAGCAAGCAGCAGCTTTTATGAATGAGAATACGCTTTCTATTTCGGACTACCTCGACGTCTATGAGTCTGATAACGAACAACTCATTGAGTTGCTTAGTAGGGACTTTGAAGATCAAGGGCGATACGAAACTATTCAAAATCCGATTGCTTTAACCTGGTTAATCTCTTTCCGCCAGATTTCACGTTGTAGTCAGCTCGCTGCAGAGTATCTCTTCTATATGTCTTGCATTGCGCAGCAAGATATTCCTCACTCTCTTTTACCGCCAGCTTCGAAAGTGAAAGAAGCAGAGGCGATCGGAACTTTAAAAGCATACGCTTTTATTACTCTACGCGAAGGACAGCGCTCGTATGATATCCATCGACTCGTCCAAATCGCTGTACGTAATTGGTTGAAAGAGAGGAGTGAATTGGCTTTGTGGAGTGGGAGAGTGCTCCAGCAGGTCGCAAATGTCTTTCCATTCCCTGAACATGAGAATAGAGACGTATGGACGATGTACCTTCCTCATGCGAAATACGTCCTTAGCTTACAGGATTTCTCGGGTGATTTCGAGAAATCCCAGTCGGACCTACTTTTTAATGTAGCGGAGTGCTTTTGGATGACCGGGAAATATAGAGAAGCTGAACAAATGTATCGACAGACGCTTGAGTTGAAGGAGAAGGTGCTTGGCGTTGATCACTCGTCCACGCTAGATAGTATGAACAACCTCGCAGGAGTGCTCAGGGGCCAGGGCAAGTACAACGCGGCTGAGAAGATGCACCGACAAGAGCTCGATTTAACAGAGAAGGCGCTTGGCATCGATCACCCATCGACGCTAAGCAGTATGAACAACCTCGCACTAGTGCTCGACGACCAGGGCAAGTACAACGAGGCCGAGAAGATGCACCGACAAGCACTCGATTTAAAGGAGAAGGTGCTGGGCGTCGATCACCCATCGACGCTAGATAGTATAAACAACCTTGCATTAGTGCTCGGTAACCAGGGCAAGTACGATGAGGCCGAGAAGATGCACCGACAAGAGCTCGATTTAACGGAGAAAGCGCTCGGCATCGATCACCCATCAACGCTACAGAGCATGAACAACCTCGCATTAGTGCTTGATGACCAGGGCAAGTACGATGAGGCCGAGAAGATACAGCGACAGGCGCTTGAGTTGAAGGAGAAGGTGCTCGGAGTCGATCACCCGTCGACGCTAAGCAGTATGAACAACCTCGCATTAGTGCTCGGTAACCAGGGCAAGTACGACGAGGCCGAGAAGATGCACCAACAAACACTCGAGTTGAAGGAGAAGGTGCTGGGCGTCGATCACCCGTCGACACTAGGTAGTATAAACAACCTCGCATCAGTACTCAGAAACCAGGGCAAGTATGACGCAGCCGAGAAGATGCACCGACAAGCACTCGAGTTGAAGGAGAAGGTGCTTGGCGTTGATCACCCATCGACACTAGACAGTATAAACAACCTCGCATTAGTGCTCAGCGACCAGGGCAAGTACGATGAGGGCGAGAAGATGCACCGGCAAGAGCTTGAGTTGACGAAGAAGACGCTTGGCATTGATCACCCATCAACGCTAATTAGCATAGACAACCTTGCATCAGTGCTCAGGGACCAGGGCAAGTACGACGAGGCAGATAAAGTGCTGCAACAGAAGAGCCATCAGACTAAGGAAGACAATGTATTAAAACCATAGAAATCGTCAAGACTTCTCGAGCGAGAGTCAGTATTGAACATGCCTCTGTAGAGACTACCTCTTTGAATCTTGAACAATCGCTCAAACTCACCTGTTTACAAGCAATTACCCTACAGTTCTTCACCTTGAAGCGCTTGTAATTAATTAATTTTATTTCTCTCGCGTCTAATACGGCCTATACTGTCGACATCTGTCGAGTTTGGGAGCGGCACTCTCTGCAGAGTGCAGATATATGTACTATCTCTGTCGCAACCTTCTGGCAAAGTTCTTAGAATGTGCGACAGCTTCACGAGGGTCTGTAGACTCTGCTAACACTTCTCTATCCGACTCAATCCCTGAACCGTGAATGGGAACCGAGGGGCAATGGCGCTCCGGGATTCTCGGTAAGTTGATCTCGAGAGTGAACATAGTACCAGCACTGACCCTCGTTGCATTTAAAAAAGCTTTGAATAGGCCATTCCTGATGCTAGTGCCGCCGTTTCTCCTCACGCTCCTCCCGCTACTCATTGTTGTTGTTGTTGTTGTCATCATCCTCCTCCTCGCCTTCCTGCCTTGTCACATTCCCTGCCAACTCCTTGCTCTTGTTCGAGCTCATGCAGCCTCTCCTTATCCTAGTCCCTCTCGACCAGGTCGCCGTAGCCATGTTCTTGATCGATCTGACTTCTTATCTTAGAGGCGGCTACGGTGTTGAAACCGCCTAATGTGTCTGGCGATGGCGTGCCCTAAAATCGCTCTGCCCTCTCTATCCGCATTCTTAACCCCATCCCTCACTGCCAGGACTGGATTGTCGTGGATATCGGCAGCACTAGATTCTTTCCTACCTAGGTTCGAATGTCTAACTAACTTAGACATTTGGACAAGTGCTTCATATATTAGTAGTGAAATAAGCGAGAGCCAGATTATTGGCGTCGAGGGTGTTGATTGACATATTGAACTCTTTATTCAGTCTATTATTTGTATATTATCGAATTCAGAATTCTGCCTTTAAATTAAGTGATTCGATTAACCTGCCCGCGAAAGTGTTTGAAATCGTATTTTCAAAGTTGAGTGATATAGCAAAGGTACGAGCGTAGATGTATTAAACGCCGACCAGAGCGTTGCATTCCACTCGGGCGGATGCAGGGTAGAGGCCAGAAGCACTTTAGTGCTAGTCCAAGCGTCTTGGAATTAGAAGTGTTCAAGGCGGAAGTCGATTTCGCTAGCGACTGTATCTTGCGACGAAGACGTCGGACAAGTCATCCCATTTGGATGGGATGCAAAAGCCAAGTCACCAATCAAAAGTCGTCGATCAAACTAACCCGCCGTATGGCGAAACACTCAGTACGAAAGCATAAACAGGAATAGATCCGCAAATCAAAAGTCACATCAAAATCATTCACTTTCACGTTCAAATCAAAGTCAAAGTTAATAGCAGATTTCTTTATTGCAAATTTAGTATGTAAACCTATCTCATCGAGAGAGTAACGGTCAAGGTCAGATATGTACAAGCTGCCCAAGGTATCTTCAAGAAAGAAAAATCCACAAACGCCGCCGTACCATGCATCCTATCCCACCGTCCCGTTCCCTTTAAACACCGAAACTCTATGCTTTCTTTGCCTGTGTTTAAATGCCTTGCTTGAATCGCCGTCCCTAGTTTTCTCTCGTTCTGAAGAATTGAATTTCTAACCCATGTCCGGATATCCCTCCTCTTCCTCTCGTTCTGGTTTGGGGTGTGCGTATAAGAGAGGTGCTCACGAGCGGACGATTCTTCCCCTGAGCTTGAACGCCCGATTATGCAGACTCCCGTTGAGGTACGTGACTGCACTCTGATTCGGCGAGAGGGTTCGTGTTTGCGTGGCGCCGGGCGTCATGTCCGGGCAATCCGATGTCGCTGCCGCACTTGAACCTTCCTCAACACTCGAGCTCGAGGTTGGGCTCGGCTCTAATTGAGAGGATTGAGTTTGAGTGGTGAGCGTCGAAGCCCGCGCCGGAGCTTTCGCGATCTGAGATGATGGCGAGAGGAAAGGCACGATGGGCGGGACAGAGCCAGTTGATTGCGGTGATGGGGCAGAGAGCTGTGTGCTTGGCGAAGACGCCGCTGCGCTAGTCTTTGGTGTTGAGGGAAGAGGAGAAACGGTTGCGGTGCTTATTTGCGCCTGTGATGTTGCTGGTGTCGGTGCTGGGCTTGAAGAGCCGCCGTTCACGTATTTGGTTACCGTGACGGTTTGGGCTTTGACGCTGGCTGTGATTGTCACCGTGATGAATCCTGCTGCTGGTGCGCTGGAAGCTGAGTTCGCGGAGCTTGGCTGGGCAGAGACCTTGGTCGCCGAAACGCTGGCAGACGGTGCTCCTGTTGGCTGCGCTCCCGCTGCGCCGGTGAGTTGCTCGGCAATTGTGGGGTTGACGAGGAAGGCTGTTGAGAGCTGAGCTTCGATGGCACGGCTGTCAACAACTTGGTTGGTGTTGAAGCTGCCCGCGGACGGGAGCTTATTGGCCGACATGTTGATGTCCATGCAAGTTGTGTAGCTCTCGTTGGTGAGAACAGCGCCGGTCACATTGTCGAGCGTTGGCCACTCCCAGACCCAATAGAGCGTGTATTGTCCTGAAGTTCCGGCCTCGGTGGGGATCTGAACGTCAGATTGGCACTTGAGGTCGTTGGCGACGGGGTTGAACTCCTTGCGTCTCTCCCATTCGAGTGGGATCTTGACCGATGTGTCGTTCTGGAAGCATTGGCCGTCATCGAAATGGCGAGTTGCGATGAGCTTGCCACGTTTGTCACCTCCCGTCCCGGCAGTATTCCATACCCGATGGATACCGAGGTAAGTATCTGTGTTGGCGGGTTGTTTTGTACCGTAGATGTATACTGTTCCGCTACCCACGGGCTTTGTGGGTGAGTTGAAGAGTTGCGTGACATGTCCGTTTTCCTGGTAGATCATGGCGATCTGATCTCCGGGGGCTGCTGTCAGAGCTGGGAAGCCTTCTGTCTGGTTGCCGATGAACTGGCTTTGCCGGCACATTAGGTCTGTAGAGAGGATGGCGTTGCCCGTTGTTCGACCGTTCGGGGGAATGAGATTGATCATGTTGCCGTCTTGGAAGTCAGGTTGATTTCGCTGAATGAATCCGCGCGGGTAGCCTGGAGTGCCGACGAAGGTTCCGTTCGACGCAACAAGAGTGAGTTGTTCAACCCAGCTGTGTGCTTGAATCATAGATGCGAATGCGAGGAGAAAGAGGGATGGGATGCCCGAAGGCAGTTGAGATGCGTGCTTCATCTTGAAGCTATATTGTTTTCGAGATTGGAGGATTCGAAGTGTTGATTCGCCTGCGAGTTGAAGATTTCGAGTCCGTGAAAAGTGTTGATCGAATTTGTAGATTGTCAAAGATTATTCTTGAAGGTCTCGAGAATGTTGCGTTTGGGGGAAGATGAGTTCGTTGAAGTTCGAGAAAGTCTCGGAAGTGTCTCTTATGAAATAGATTAAAAAACGTCCAGCGTGAAGGAAAACAGCTCTTCTGAGCAATAAGAATGATTGAACGTAATTGAGAGCAGCTACTGTGAATGGCGCTGTTTGCTAACCATTGTTCAGCGTTGGGGTTCAATATCAAAGAATGACAATAAAGACAATATTAGGCGATGACTGATTCTAATAATGAAGGAAAAGTCAGACCTTCTGAACGGACAGGAACAGTCATAAAGGAATTTCTGACATTCAGATGAACAATGAAACAAAAACCTTACACTCAAACAAGAACAATGGGACCAGAGATGGCCTGGATACCATTACCATCTGGTGTTCAGATGCGATAAGGATGATCGACACCCTATCGTAAATCCTTAGCGAGATATTTCTGAAGTTTCGGAGTTTCGTGGGGTCATGCAAGGGTCGCGCCGCAATGACTGGCTGTCAAAATCTTGAGACTTCAAACAGGAGCCAGTCAAAGTTGCGGAGTGGTGTGAAGATGAGATGCAGATGCTTGCGCACGCTAAAATTTGAAAGTTCCATGCAAATTTTGCGCTCGCCAACGACTGGCTCTCGACGACAGTTGTGGCGCGACGAGGCAACGATGCCCAACAGCAGGCGCGAAAGCCACAGCGCATTTCAACTGCGAGCGCTTCTGACTTCGTGTGCCGCTGGCTCAAACCCTACAGTCCTGGTAATCTAGGATATAAAGTATAAAGATACTCGACAACTCCCAGAATAACGATCGAATGAAGGTAGCATGGCCGTGAAGAAGAAACTCCTCCTGAATGCGGAGAACCATGGAAGAGGGTCGTTAATCCGTGAAATATGGATATGCCCTTGAGCGGATGTAGAGACAGCGTCTCAAGATTCTTGCGCGTGCTTGGTACTTCCAAGATATTCTCCATAGCAGAAGTCTAGAGAATGAGAGAAACGTCCGTGATTCCAGCAAGTCCAAAGGTCCAAAGGGTCTGCAGACGTTGAAGACCAGGAGGCCATGGGTAGATCGTAGTAGGTGAATCACGACGCGTTTCGGGATTGCTCTCAGAACATCTTCGGTGCCGTTTAGACGACTGCCCCGCTCTCTCGTCTCCAGCGATTCTGCTCAGATCTGAGGTCCGTGATATTAAATTTCCGATGGAAGGAGCTCTGGACGCGTGTGCACGGTTTCGATTTTCATTTTGGTGACGAAATATTGTGTGGTGAAGATGGCGAAGACGGAGAAGAATGGAGATTTTGGGCGAACAACCCTGACAAGGGTGCCTCGGCCTCCAAATTTAGCGAGATCTCAACATCTTGATCAACGCCACTTTCATTCCGAGCAGCAAAGAAACAGTGGTGGCGTCAATTTAAGGCTTCCATTATGAATCAAGGCTATCTTGACTGTGGCTTCGTGGCAAAGTAGGGTTGCAGACAGCCGGGCGCTCTTTCGCCAAGTTGACCCCCTGGGCTGGCCTTGACTTGCAGATATCCAAACAGCTTGTATGTCGAAAGTTCCAGCTGATTCATTTACGTACCTCCGAGCCCTTTGACCACAAACATATCTGCGGAGAGGTATGCACAATCCGAATCTTGAGATACTATAGCTCGAGAGGAACGTAAAAATCTACATTAGCTGCTCGCTGGTATGTAGCAGCCGTACCTGAAAGTGAAAATCAAGAACACTAGTCAACCTGCCTGGAAGACGTTTTGATTAATCACTATCGCCTTCTTTTAGAGGGAGAAAATCTTGATGCTACAATTTCTCTTTTTGAACTGAATTTCATTTGCGGACTCGAAGACTAATTCGTTACTAGTTTACAGTCACTCCATCATGGAGAATGATTATCTGTCCTCAATCGCTCAGTGCTCCTCACTGCCGCTTACCAGTTTCGTCAGCAGGCGTGTGAACTCATCAACATTCGTCATCATCGAAGATGATGGTTACGGCGAGCAGCCGTACATCTACGTCAAAATTTACCCCAATCATCTCCTCCTCACAGACACAGGCTGCAACACTCCTCGGTCCAAGAAGCCTTCCCTCACTTCGCTCCGCGAGTATCTCGAGACTTACCCTCTCCCATTGAACGAACATCAAAGCTTGAATCCAGGCGGAAGGAAACAGTATGTCATAATCTGTTCCCACTGCCATTACGACCACATCCTCGGAATTCCGCAGTTCCTGTCGGCAGAACCAATTGTTGTGGCCTCCAGCTTTGACAAGTCATTCATCCTAGAGGACTTGCCAGTACATTCTCTGTGCAAATTCATTGACGTTTCGACCCCACAATACAGCATCACACACTGGGCAAGCCATATGGAATATTTCTCGATTTCAAACACTCCTTTTCGTGCCCAATTCTTGCATATTCCTGGCCATACACCCTGCTCTCTTGCTTGGTATGACATTGACGAACACCACCTTTATGTTGGCGACGCATTCTATGAGCGAAAACGAAGAGTTCGGATTCCCGAGCTACCGGATGACGCCGGTCAGGTCCCAGGTCTCCCTGCCACCCAAGCGGCCATAATATTTCCCGAGGAGGGTGGCAACTGGATTCAGTACATGGCCTCACTCGACCTTCTTCTATCATTTGTGATCTGCAAGAATGGCGAGTTGAGACGCCAGCATGGCCTAAGCCATGACTCAATGCCAAGAGTCAAAGTCGGCGCGGGGCACCTGACATATGACGCCGATGCAGAGTATATGATTCTTGAAGTCAGAGCCATGTTTGAAAGGATCATTGCAGGAAAGGTGCCCGTTGTTGGTAGCGGTGAGAAAAGAGGAGTCATTCACGACTACTGGCTAGAAAGCGAAGACTCGAGGTTCAGTGTCATGGCCCCTCGACATCTGGCAGAGGAAGCGAGGAAGCACTTTCGCCCGACTAGCTAGATGTGGCAAATTTGACTCCAAAGATTCTCCAGAAACTCTCATTCAGTAGTTTCCTAGCCTTTGATTCCACAAAGAATTCCGATACCATAACGTTAAATCCACATTATTGGTTGAAGCAAGTGCTCAACGAGAGTAAATGGGACCCCAACATTTGGCACTAAATGTCCACCTCCTGAACCCTTGGATCGATAACGCGGTGCGGATCTGTGAGTTCCAATCTGCGACCTTTGAATCGTGGTTGCGCGAAGATCCCCAAACCCTGAATGCCACTTATGCCTCCATCAACAACCTCGCCATACTTCACGTCCTCTTCGCCAAAACCCTCCATCAAACGTGAAACGGATGCGTTGGAGCCCTCTCCCTGCAACATCTCCGCATTAAATACTTTTGCGACCTCGAGAGGATTGAGCGAGACATCACGACCGAGCTTCCAGAAGCCATGGAAAGTCGGTATGACGATCAGGATGCCGAATAACATGAGAACTATCGCAGTTACCAGGTACGAGTAATGAGACTGGAAGACAGTGACGTAGGCTGTTTGTTTCATTGATATGATTTGAGGTACGGGAATACCGCTACCCGTGACGTTGACCGGGTAAGATTCGTAGAAATTCGTTCAGTCAGCGTTGATGCTTTAATTGATGATGGAGAATTTGGAGACATTCGAGGCTACCAACGCCATTCGGAACATGATCTGGTTGAGCGTGTTGATAATGTCCGAAGTCGGGTCATATCAGTTGATTGCACATGCGTCCTCCGTGGTGAAGAAGCTGGTATTTCCGGACCCATAGTCGAGATATTGGCTTGCGAGAGAGTCGTTAATTTGGATTCCATATTGAGATTGGAAGGCATTGGAGTTGAACATGTTCTGAGCGGCCTTAGCGATGCCTCCAAGCGTAGTATATGACATCTGGTTCATATCATGAAAATCCGAAAAGCTTGACGGGTCCCCGACAGCTTGGACGTGATCAACCGCAAATGTGGAAGAATTTCCAGGATTGGAAATCGTGTTATTGACCAAAAGAACCGGATATACAAGAGTTGCAGACCGCATAGAACAGCGCTTCATCATCCGGGTTCATTACAGAAACCCAATCCTCCCTGGAAGCCCACCGGGCTATCTAAAACACCGCTACCAACAGCTTCAGGTGATGCTGTCCTTCCGGTGATATACTGCAAGTTGAAGTCTATCAGAGGGTCATTGGGGAAAGGATCCGTTCCATTTAAATAGTTGCCCATCCCCAAGATCTGACTTGGAATCCAGTCGAAAGTAGAGACAAAAACGTCGTCACCGGTACTCCAACTTTGGCTGCTGTTCCAAGGGATGGAATCCACTGAGCAATTGACTGCCAGTCCGGCAGCCTTGATCGTTCCCGAACAGTTCCCCACACATCCAGTAAATCCCGCCGTTATCGGAGCCCGGGTGGTGTATGCATTGACGACTTGTGCAAAAGTTTGGTCCATCACAATCGACTCTGGGCCAAAGTTGGAGTTTATGATCCCTTAACCAGTATATCCATACGGAAGTTCCTCCGCAATTGGTGCCGTCACATTGACATTCGTGGTAGCTGACTTCGAGACAATCGTTGAAGCTCTTCGGAGAAGAGGACCATCAAAGACAACAGCCGATGCGACAAGAGTAGCCAAAGAAACCAGATTGAATCCACGCCCCGAGGTTGCTGCAGCCCAAATGCCATCACCAGACTCCCAGCAGCGATGTAAGTCTGCCAATTTCCTCCATGAAAAGCTTTCCGCCACCAGGCAATCACGACGCCTTGCGAATGGGCATATTGGAGGCGACATTTGCCAAAGCGGAGAGGATAGCTAGGAGGATGGACGGTGAGACAGTCCATGATTGGACCTCTTGTCCATCAGACTTCCAGAGTATAGTGGCATCGGCCACAGCGCAGATGAGAACTGTGAGGAGTGCGAGTGCGCCCGAGTAATGTATGTGCTGGGCGAACCCTGAGTTCCAAGGATTGCCATTCGGCTCTGTTCGAACACTCTTGACAGAAGGTGTCTTCTTCAGGAGATATTCGGACGAGACCAGCTTTACGGTTTTGAGCTGTTGGAAGAGGGGCCTAGGCGTTCGATCGAATATGGAGAGGAAATCGTAGACATAGCCTAGTGGTTGGTACGTATTCGTCCGATTTGTCGACCTGGAGCCTGCTCTTGATGGATTGGTTTCTCTCGCCATTTTTCGTATGCGTGTTTTTACTATGCTTCAAGCAAGTGGCTTTCCATAGTACATATACACAAACTTTTCAATCTCCAACAGCCCGTAATCTCTGCGACCTCCCGGTGTCACGGTGTTGGTGCTCTGAAGCCATGTTGGGATCCAGCCTCATTGGCCCCATCAAGGTCCGGCCCATATATTCATTGCTGCCATTAACGTTCCTAACCTCCGACTCATTTTCAGACCGGATACACACCAGCCTGATACAAGATCTTCGATGCAGCCTTGCGGGCCAGCAGAATGCCTCGCTCCTTCCGTAGCTAATGAAAATCTGGCGGCTCTTTTGAGGACAAGCGATGGCGATTCTGGCCTTCGAATAAATACCGATATGAAATGTTGGAGTGTCTATTTCTAGAAGCGTGATTGTGTTTTTGTGGCGGCGCGTCTATTCGATGCCCCTCATTGGCAGAACCCGAAAGATGGGGACGTTGGCGCTTCAGTCCCTTGAGACAAGATCTGATTTGCCATTTCTCCCACAATCCATTCAAATATCTAAGGCCAGTGCGATTTTGCAATTCGGTCACAACACCCGAGATAGCTCTTAGCATATCAGTCGCTATAGTCAGATACCCGCTCGAGTACTTTGAAGATATCGAAGTCAGCATTTACTCAATAAAGTAAGAAACAGAGAGCCGAGCATGCTTTCAGAAAGTCCGGAGACATACCTCTACTCTAAAGATATGCTCTTCGAAGTAGATTATGCTCTTACAACTCCCGAATCCTGCCAGAATAGGAAAGGAATTGCTCCGGGAATTACATACTCTGCAAAATCTCGAAGCCAGTATATGCTCCATTGGGAAAGAAAGCAGAGCCGACAAGAGTTTCGGGAGTTCTGAGATAACATTCCACACCAAACCAACTCTTTCAGAGTATATTTCAGGAGCCGAACTGGTGAAATACCATGGAATAGGAGATGAAAGAACTCTGAGAATTTACATACTGCTCGACTACTCCATACCCAAGAGCTGAGGCTCCTCATCGCCCGAATGGGTCAATCTCAAAATTAGCTAAAGCCCGTTTCATTTTGTCCTGACTGAATATTGAAAAGGTTTTAATGTTTGGCGGTTTGTCATCAGCGAAGACGTCGATCTCGCGCTGTGAGTTTGTTTGACATTCCCATAAAATTTCTGTATTTACGAATTGGATGATTCAAGTCGATAGGAGTCGTTCTTGCAAATATCACCCCCTGGCCTCCAGCATGGACGATTTATAAATTTCCCCCAGGTAGAACCCCCGAGGTTGGGCAAAATGTAGTTTTTCGAAGAAATTTGGGCGGTCTTTTATTCCCTAGAATGCAAGAATCCAGCGGAGCTGTCTGTAGCTTCCAGGACTCCTATAGTAACATAGGGCATTCCTGTACTACTGCCTGATCATACCGACCCAATCCATACGATGACAGCGGTGCTACGAAATTCAAACTAACAATAAGCCTCATGGCTGATGCATTGACGAATCGCCATTTTCTAGCTCCAAGAACTGTCAGGCAAAGCAATGATTAGACAAATAATATAGCGGTCGGAGGAGAATTTCCTTTGAAGTTTTGATTTAAATTGAAGTCCGGAAGAACATCAGCCGCGCCGCCCAAGGGTGCCAAGAGATCGTCAACTTTTGAATCTTGCAGCCGTACCCCTGTAGCTACAGTAGTAGATCGTTCCACCTCGGCAGTTGGCACTAGCTTGAAAAGATCCCCCTGACAGCATACCCAACATCAAAGCCTGTGGAGAGAACAATTTTAAGAATTGAACAAAGTCCGAATCAAAATCCTCACGCTTTGTCATTATCGAAGTTTCAGAACATTCAAAGGAAGCTTTGAAGAATCGACCAACATTTGAGCCTGACGATAGCTCTGAGATCTGCCAGGGTCGACTTGACACGGGTCTGAAACCTCAAACCGCGAAGTTGTAGCAGAATATTGCCTCAGTATCAAGACTGGCACCGCCACGTTTTGAGGACGGACTTTCAGCAAAAGCTTGTCTTTGTCGTCTTTTCCATTTGTTCATTGAATCATCGAAAGTCGAGTTGCAGATATATTGGCTAAGAGAGGTAGCACACGACGTTGTTTACTGGCATTCCGAAGCTTGAGGTTTCCTTCCCCGTATCAACGTTCGTGGATACGAGACAGACAAGATGGCGATTATTTATTCGCGACAGAACCTGAATACTGGTGAAGCAAATGGAGATCAGTTTATCGGTGATGAAGAGGTTCCCTTTTGGTGGACGAGAGTAGGTGATAGGCAGAAATGGAGATGCTTCAGTCACTGACGTCTCTGCAGACAGGAGAGATTATTCGGTGGTCGATCTTCTTTGGAATATTATTCCTCTTCATGGCATACATGGCTATTGGATATTGGCACGCGAAACGAAGGATCAATAAAGGCCTTCCTCCTCTTGGATACCACCGAGTAAGTCATCACCACTTGGCAGACTCCATACTTGGAACAACGACTAACGATGTGCAGTGGCTTTTGAACAGACGACAAAGAGCAATCTACGACCCAAACTATCAAAACCCGTCCGTTTATTACAATTCGTACCCTCAAGGCCAACAATACGGCTTGCGAAATATGCCACCACCCCAGTACGACCCGAATGCACCAATGCCCCCGACTTATCAACCCCCTACCGGTGCAACAAAGGTTGATCCTTCACAATGGAGATCGGAACCGACGAGAAGACCAGCAGAGAACGGCGAAGCTGCTCCTTCCTATGAGGCTCCGCAAGGTCCTCCTCCAGCAGTGCATGCCAACCACACGGGTGCCAGTACGGTCAGCAACAATCCATATAGACTGTGAGCCTCGCAGAGATGGAGGGATCTTTAGGAAGGGCATATCGTTTTTAATGCGTAGCAGGCGGGAGTAATAGAGCTTCGTTTTGAAGGAGATACTTTGGCCTTTGAGCAATCCATGCATGTACTATCAGGAAT
This sequence comes from Gamarada debralockiae, assembly GCA_002803225.1. NCBI lineage: Eukaryota > Fungi > Ascomycota > Leotiomycetes > Helotiales > Hyphodiscaceae > Gamarada > Gamarada debralockiae. The sequence goes on along the minus strand of NXFV01001368.1, from coordinate 27,763 downwards.
AGACACAAAAGATATGAAGCGTTGAAGATTCATCTCAATTGCAAAGCCCCTTTTAAGCTGCCCCTCTAAGCAAGTTCCCCATCATATTTGTGTCCTGATTGTCATCCTAGGTCCATAGCATCTGGATCGTAATCTACCATCTGTTGCGGCGCTGGAACACTCGCAGAGACTCCACTCGTCATGCCATGGAACCAATCACGCGCATCGACTCCATTCGTCGCACTTGTCGTCTGGGCATTCCGGATCTCTTGGTTCCGTTTCTGCTCCTGCTTTGCCCTAGCTCTGGCCCTCGTTTCAATGATTGCTTTTCGCACGCTATCCTGCTCCTCTGGGACGGTCAAAGAGCTCGGAACATTGTAAAGAACAAGCTGTTTATTCATGCCTGCTAATTCGCCTTCGCTATTTGCCAGTATTGACGGCGGGATTCGTGTTTCTCGGAGATGCTTCCGGATGTCGGGGAGGAAGATCAGCCGCCCATCATCGCTGGACTCGCTGTCTGATAATTCGGCGTCGAGATCATATATGTAGACTTTGTGCTTTGAGTCGTCTAGTTGCATTATATCCTCATTTTGTGTCTGCGCTCTCCGCGCTGGTGATTTGAGTCTCGAGGACGAGGCTGATGTGCTGCTGACCGTGGGCTGTTCGACTGGAACGTACAGTTTCTGGCCATTGTGCTCTGCGACGACTATTAGAATTTATGTATAATATATGCCAAATGATAAATGAGAATACAAACCAAGATTGAGCAAGCTCAGCCGTTTGGATAGGCGTTCATTGTCCTGATTCTCAGCCTTCCTCTTCCTAACTTTACCTGTCGCTTTGGAACGGTCCATCCCTCGACATCCCTCCGACCAAAGCTTCCTTCTCCACCGTCAAACACCCCAGAACTCTCTCAAATACTTTTGTAAATCAAATCCTCGGCCAAATCAATCAGCGGCGTACAAGAAAGTTATTCGCCCTCGCGTAAAGAAACGAATCGAGTATCGAAGGGCGCGGATGAATGAGATTTGTGGTTGTGGAAGCCGTCGACTGGTCCAATTGAGTCACCTTCAAAAATTCTATAAAAGCGAGACGGCGCGATTTGGTTTTTTGAGCACGCGCACAGCCACAACCACGAGATTCGCATTTCGAAACTTCGAGAAGACTATAGTGACGATGGCGGGCACCCAGACGAAATGGACCGCCCCGGTTGTTCGGAAGCAGTTTTTGGATTTCTTTGAGGGGAAGGGCCATACTGTTGGTATGTGGCGGGGTAGCTGCGCAAAGAAAGAGTTTGAGGAAAGGGGGGTCTCAATGGACTCGGGATGCTCAATTCTTTCTTGCGCAGTCTATCTGGTCCTCTGATATGGTTCCTTTGAAGACATTAAGCTAATCTGTGGTGTTTCGCAGTTCCCTCCTCCTCTGTCGTACCCCACAATGACCCTACCCTCCTCTTTACCAATGCCGGGATGAACCAGTTCAAGCCCATCTTCTTAGGCACTGTGGGCGAAACAGATGATATGGCAAAGCTAAAGCGTGCGGTGGATACGCAGAAGGTAGGCGCAGAGCTGTCTAGGACATTGGGCATATACTGACGGGTAACAGTGTATACGTGCGGGAGGAAAGCATAATGTAAGGATTTCTGCATGCTCATTTTGGGGGGTAGGACTGACAGTAATGTCTCTAGGACCTCGACGATGTCGGCAAAGACAGTTATCATCATGTAAGTTCCAATTTGAAGCCCCATTGGAACACAGATCTAATATGAGTCAGACTTTCTTCGAAATGTTAGGAAACTGGTCTTTCGGCGATTACTTCAAGCAAGGAGCTATCGAGATGTCATGGGAGCTCCTCACGAAAGTCTACGGCTTAAGCCCTGATCGACTCTATGTCACTTACTTCGAGGGAGACAAAGCTGCCGGCTTAGAACCTGATCTGGAAGCCAAGGAAATATGGAAGAGCGTAGGAGTTGCGGAAGATCACATATTGCCCGGCAACATGAAGGACAACTTCTGGGAGATGGGTGATCAAGGACCTTGCGGACCCTGCAGTGAAGTCCATTACGACAGAATAGGAGGCCGGAATGCTGCGCATCTTGTCAATCAAGACGATCCCAATGTGCTGGAGATCTGGAACAACGTTTTCATCCAGTATGATAGACAGAAGGATAGGTCTCTGAAAGCGCTGCCTGCAAAGCACGTGGATACTGGTATGGGCTACGAGCGGTTGGTTTCGGTATTGCAGGACAAGTCCTCGAATTATGACACCGATGTGTTCTCCCCTCTATTCGCTAAGATCCAAGAAGTTACGGAAGCCAGACCTTACACTGATAAGTATGGCAAGGACGATGTTGACGGAGTCGACACTGCATACCGTGTCATTGCTGATCACATTCGGTTACTGACCTTTGCCATCTCGGACGGAGGAGTACCAAACAACGAGGGACGAGGATACGTAGTTCGACGTGTCTTACGGCGTGGCTCTCGATATGCCCGAAAGTACTTCAATGCTGAAATCGGCAGCTTCTTCTCCAAGATTCTCCCGGCCCTCATTGCGCAGATGGGCGAGCAGTTCCCAGAGATCGCCAAGAAGGAGCAGGATGTGAAGGAGATCTTGGATGAGGAAGAAGAGGCATTCGCTAGAACACTGGATCGTGGCGAGAAGCAGTTCGAGAAATACGCTGCCCTTGCTGTGAAGAGTGGCTCGATGAAGCTTTCAGGTGCGGATGTGTGGCGGTTGTACGATACTTTCGGATTTCCGGAAGATCTTACCAAGATTATGGCCGAGGAGCGAGGCTTGCAATGGGACGAGGAGGAGATTGCGATTGCGAGAGAAAAAGCTCGCGAGGCTAGCAAGTCTGTCAAGGCGACTGCACACACATTCGCGAAGCTGGACGTTCACCAAATTGCTGAGCTTGGGAACATGGAGGTCGCGAGGCCGAATGATGATGCCAAGTTTTTGAAGGGTGACAGCATCGGGAAGATCCAATTGATCTATGATGGCAAGAGCTTTTTGAAGACAACGGATGGTCTGCCAACTGACAAGCCGTTTGGTATATTACTTGACAAGACGAACTTCTATGCCGAGCAAGGAGGTCAAGTTGCTGATACCGGCAAGATCGTCATCGATGGTGTTGCAGAGTTCAAGGTATTGGACGTACAGGCCTCTGGCGGATACATTGTTCACAATGGCTACCTGGATTACGGCAACTTCAAGGCGGGAGACGAAGTCATTTGCGAATATGACGAGCTACGGAGACAGCCAATTCGCAACAATCACACTGGAACCCACATTCTTAATCACTCCTTGCGAGAGCATCTTGGGGATGATATCCATCAGAAAGGATCCGTGGTCGATCAAGAGAAGCTACGTTTTGACTTTTCACACAAGACCGCCGTTACTCCACAAGAGCTAAAGAAGATCGAGGACTCGTCGAATTCGTATATCAAGCAGAATTGCAAGATCTATGCCAAAGATGTGGATCTCGACGTTGCGAAGGGCATCGAGGGTGTTCGCGCTGTCTTCGGTGAAACATATCCAAACCCGGTCCGAGTAGTCTCAGTCGGCGTCGAAGTCGAGACTCTTCTCCAGGATCCAAAGAATCCTGAATGGCGGAAAGTCAGTGTTGAATTCTGTGGAGGTACCCATGTTGATCAGACAGGCCTGATCAAAGACCTCATCATTGTCGAGGAGAGTGGTATCGCCAAGGGCATTCGAAGAATAGTTGCTTATACCGGCGAGGCTGCTCATGAAGCTCAAAGAATTGCTACTGAGTTCTCCAAGCGAATTGGGACTCTTGAGAAGATGCCCTACGGTGAAGAGAAGGAGGCTGAAGCCAAGGCAACACAAAATGATCTGAACCAGCTCACGATCTCGACCTTGACCAAGGATGACCTGAAGTCTCGCTTGGAAAGAATTCAAAAGGACATCCTTAACGAACAAAAGAAGAAACAAAAGGCGGAGTCGAAGGCTGCGCTTGATCAGGTCATCGGGCACTTCGACAAGAACAAGGACAGCAATGTGTATATTGGCCAACTAACAAATACTGCCAATCCTAAAATCATCACCGAAGTTATGAATCACTTCAAGGCAAAAGCGAAGGATAAGACTGTGTATCTGTTCGGAGGTAGTGTCGCTTCCGGAGCTGTGTGTCACGGAGTTTACGTTGGAACTGTAAGTTTTCCGTCCTTCTTGCCTCCTTTCAACAATACTAACATATCCAGGATGCATCATCCAAAGGTGTCACTGCCGAACACTTCGCTGCTGCAGTCTCGGAAGTGGTTGGAGGCAAATCAGGAGGGAAGGAACCGGTCCGAACTGGACAAGGCACCAAGCCAGAGAATATCGACGAGGCAGTTGCGGTTGCTGAAAAGTGGTTTGCGGAGAAGCTGAAGCTTTGAAGCGGTATATCCTGGTTCGTGTATGGACGATTTCATCTTAGCCCAGCTTTGTATTGTAGAGTATAATCGAGATTAGGGTCTATAGATAATAGCTCTCTTAGCTCTAAATCTTCAAACACCATGTGTGCCTTGATTTATGAATTATGAATTAGACTTCCCTCGACGCGCTGAAGCGAAGATTTGTACGTGACTCCAAATCGTTGGGTGATTAATTTGGCTCTTTCCCACAGTCTCCATTGTGACAGAGTCTCGACACGGCGGAATTTATCTGCTTGATCGTATTTTTAGAGAAAGTGAAAAGGTGCAATAACCGTGAAGATATGTTCACTTGTCTCGTCCAGTGACGAGGCAATCACTGCGTCATAAACTGCTTAACACACAGCCAAGGCCGAACGAAGCTCGTCATCCAAACACCCTCGAACTTGGGATTGATTCAACCATCGCAAGTCTTGCGGCCCAGCCTCAAGCATCCATTCTGTAAGTCAATGGGCTTCTTCGTATTGTGTAAGTCTCTAATTCACGTCCAAGATTGAACACCCCCATCTGATCTTTCACCGAAGATGACGAGCTGCGAGCTTGCTACATTCAGTGGCACGACTTCTCAGGGACGCGTTGAAGAGATGGGCGAAGAGGACGCCATCAAAGGTATACTAGACAGAACCACCTCCTATTACTCCCTCCCATTTCCTGCTTCGATCAAAGTTAAGACCAGAACGCGCTCAATCAGCAATCCATCACCCTTCACCTCAACCACCCGACCCTCTCGCAAGATCACTATCCATGCCATCGCCAACCCTCCTGCTAACCCACAATACCCAACACTCCCCAGCCCACCGCCCGCCACCTTCGCCAACCCCCGAATTCACCATTCACAATTCGCGCTCACGCACCTCTATCCATCACAAACCGCGTATGTCCGTGTTCCGCACCCCACGCGCCTGCCCTAGTCTATAATGTCCGCCTAAACCAGCCCAATAACGCTCCTCGCCGCCTCTACCGTGAATATCGGAGAGGACCCTTGGGACAGTGGATTGATAGACATAGAGTTGTCCTGCGGCGGCTGAACATTGCTCTGATTTGCTGTGCTATGATAGGACTTCTTGTTCTGACCTTGCTACAGTATACAAAGCTTGGTGGGGACCTTGGGAAGGCGACTGGTGTTGTGAGTGTTAGAGATGGAACACCAGGTCCTGGCGGTAGGGATTATGGGGGAGTAGGTTTGGGGGTTGGATGGCTTTGAAGTGCCCACTTGAGGAATTGGATGAGAGGAGGTCTTGGAGTAACGAATGCATTTGAGGTTGCTGGAAAGACACATACTGGATGTTTATTTAGAAGTTGATACGCCAGCAGTAGAGGGATTTGGTTCTCGCTCATGGAGTTGGGCCAAAGAGACCGAGGGAGGGACATGGAAGTTGGCTTTCGAAACACTCCACTCCTGTACCATCGCTGAAATATAAAGAAGCTTTCTACAGTCGGGATGTTCCTCTTACTCGGAAGATAGTTTGATTGTAAGTATCGCTCTCTTTCGAACTCTCGATAGAAGTCCCTTCCTGTCTTAACGAACACACACTCTCAAATTCTTGCTAGCAAACCAGTTGCTCACTCTTTGCGAGCGATTCAAATTGAATATGCCGAAGATCGATATAGCTTGACACAGGTACCGGGCGGCTTCGATTGCTGAATTGGCCTGAGCATTAAGAACCCAATCTCCTGCATTTCAATATGGAAGTGGAGGCGGTAGTCCCTTCCAAGAACGGCGAATGCTCGCTCTTTCCCTTTCTCTGTCCAGCGCACACCTCCTTCTGAGATGGAACCGGAAGTCTCCAACTCAGCAAGTGCCTTGGTTCCTTCCTCAGTTCTTCTTCCTGCCTTTGAGATACGTTTTCGTGCCGTCCGGGGTCTCTGATCACCACAAACAGCATTCATTGATGCGAACAAGTCTCAGGCATTGCTGTCTATTTACGTACCCTCCAGATACCCTTTACCATTAGAAACACACGCTATCTCACAGCCAAAATGGGCCCCGCAAAACACATCGTGGACTCTTCTGCAAGCTCTCCGTTCGTTCCCCAAATCAAATCTTTGAATCGCTCATTCGAGATGAGCAACTGACATACTTCAGGCCCGAAAAGAGCGAACGAGAGACCGCCTCGTATGTCGACAATGGAGAAGGGGATTCTGGTACAGATACAGCTCCTAAGTTCGATTCCCCAAATCCAATCAATGCCTTTGAATCGCTCACTTGGTTTCAACTACTGACGGTTGAAGGCCTGCTAGTCCTGAAGATCCTGAAGAGAGCGATGTGAGTTCGGATACAGCTTCAAAGTTCGTCCACCCAAGATTTGAATCGTTCATTTGGAGTTAATAAAGTGACTTCTGATGATCTAGCTGCGAACGCATAATGGCATCCATGGACCTAATTCTCTACGAATTAACCAGTCCCTCCTTGAGAAGAGCCCTCAACGAAAAACGGCAGAACATCCGGCGACGTACAGCTTATCCGGAGAAACAACAGGACCTGAGAGGATTTGAACGATCTACACAAGCCATCAAGAATATGAAGAAGGCGGCAAGAGATTACCATACGGTCTGTGAGGAGCTAAGTCAAGTTGAGATACGGACACAACCCGATGCCAACGCAGTGGAGAAGAAGTTGGATGCTGCTAAGGGAAAGTTTGGGGCTGTAGAGAGGACGTTTGTGGAGAGGGCGATGGAGATGATGGATATGCATGAGAGGTTGGGAAGGAAAGGACATGGTGTCCCGCAGTATCTTTCGGATTATTATATGAGTCGCGAGTGGAAAGCTCTGCGAAGGGACTTGGAAAGGTAAATATGCTTGTTACCAATCGTCCAATCAGGATCGATGATTCATAAATTGCATTGTGCATTTGATAACTAATACCTGCTTAATACTCCTGTGACTCTCAATCGTGCAGTGTAGATCAACAATCCATAAATTGAATTGTGCCCTAATAACTGCGCTGCCCTCCTGCAACTTCACGAAAATACAACTCCTCCCGAACTCGCGCAGATCGACACAGCGATCAAGATCAACCCTGCTCTGCTAACTATACTAACACGACCTACATAGGAATCGCCAACCTCTGTGAGAATTGCCGTGAATCAAACCCTAATCTCCAAGACCTCTGCGACAAAGACATGTATAAATGATCCGATGAGTCGCTCCCTTCAGGCTGAAGATCCTTTCATGCCAAAAAAAAAGGGGGGTAGGGGAGGAGGGGCTCGCTTGTCCACCCAAGTCACTCAGCTTGCCTCTCGTCCAGTTCAACAATCGACACAGACACAGGTTCTGCAGTTCAAGGACAGAGCGAGACGGACCACTGGAGGGAAGAGAGGCTGCATTGAAAATGACGATACTTCGTCTATCACCGTTATCAAATAAATACTTCAGACCGATCCTACAACAATCCAACATTACAGATATACAACACACAAAGGCAAGAGATGATGACTTCCTTTCACCACATTGGCATAGCACTTGCTACTCACCTCGAGAGAGCAAAAATCAGACGGAATACAGACTCAAAAAGAGGAGAATCGCTCATAAATTCGTGTCAGATACATGCTCAAATCGCAACAAAATCGTGACCCATAAATCTTGCACAAGATCTCTCACCTATCTCGCAGGCGGATATTTCCGCCCTTCCACACCTCGTACAGGGCTCGCGCCCCTCCTCTCACGGTCTCTATCTCTATCCCTAAACCCTCTCCCCGCAAGTGCCTTTTCTCTCTCCCTATCATATTCTCGGTCCCTATCCCTATCCCTATGTCTCCTCATGACATCCTCGTGACTGGAGTACCTCCTTTCCCTGAGTAACGGACGGACGGGATCTTCATCTCCATCCCTTTCACGTGGGCGTCTTCGTCTAGAGCCTGAACTGCCGCTATCCCTTTCCTTTTCTTTATCGCGTTCTCGTTGCTCGCGGTCAGATTCGTGTCTACTAGGTTTCCGACTGAGTTTGGGATCGCGGTCCTCTTCAGACGACTTGCTATCACGCCTCCAACCTTCGACTTGAACACCACTCAGATCCTTCCACGTCACGGTTGGGCCTCTACTATCATTCCTCCTCCCTCCTCCATTCCCTCTGTTACCCAGTAAGAAAGGGGCGCTCAATTTCCCCGTCAGATCAATCGGGATAGCAAAATTCTGTCGTCTCGCTTCTTCCTCTTCAGACAACGCAGTAGCCGCTCGATCCCTACTTATTCTCCTTCTGGGCCTGGGATCGGGCGTTGTGGGCGCTGAGGTAGGAGTGGGAGGAGATGGCGCAAAACGAATTATGGGTGGGGAATCGTGGGCGCTAGAATGTGGATGTGAACGTCGTCTTATAGATGCGGCAGCTCCGGCAGCTCCAGCAGCCACACCAGCAGCGGTGCCGGATACGTAGTTCGTGTTCGTGGGACTTGGAGAGTCGTCTGCGCTGTCTCCCTCAGAGGACGCATCGGAGGACCTGCTGCCTGGGCGCGCATGGCGGGGATGGCTGTGTCGTCTTGAATTTGCGGGACGGACTGTTGCTGGTGGAGGGCCGTTCGTAGCGAGTGGTGAGGAGGGAGAAGATACGTTTTCTGGGAAGCTGCGTCTTCGGCCCCGGGATGTATATGGTGACGGTGGAGCTTCAGGGGCAAGGAACTGCCTCGCTTGATGAGTTGGGGAGCGAGATAGTTTAGGACGCACAGGTCGTACATTCGGTCCTGTCGCAGAAACATGTTGGTAGGGAATCGGTCTCGATCTGTATTCCGGCCCAAAATAATCTCCTCTGCCCGAAGGTCTTACATGCGCAAATCCTGTCCTGACTTTCGGCCTAGGAGGCAGATCCGGACGCAGTCCTTCAACGTCCTCATTCGGCGTTGCGCGCTGCCGTAACTTCTCCGCGCAGTTGTTATGCCATTTCTCTATGTCTTTGTCAGCGACGAGGGGGAAGGCTTCGGTTGGGAGATCGACTGGGAAAGTCTCGCCCGTATCGGGATTCTTGATCGCGAAGTTGCGGACGGCGGTTTGGATGAACGGGACGTGTTCTTCGGGGCCTAGCAATATCTCGATGCTTTGCCATCGCACGAAACCGCGTGTTGTGAGGGCGGGAATGGAGGGAGGTTGGAAATCGTCAGAGGTCGGTTGAAGGGTATGTTGGCAACCTATTGATGCGTAGATCCAAGAGATGCTGGGTGATGGGACGTCGACAAACAATGCTGTGAGACGGCGTAGAGTCAGCCTTGCCAATAGGTATGGAGGGGAGGAGGCGCACAATCATAGTTGCCGCCCACAGCCTTGTAGAAGGCGGCCAGCTTTGCCGGGGTTAAACATTTATCTTCTTTATTGCCCACGGATTCTGTCTGCAAGTACATCAGCTTTTCCAGTCTCTAATCGCTGGCGCAACCTCAGCATGTATGCGAGCGAACATACGATGTAGTTCGCGATCCCGCGCAGCAGTGCATCCAGCACCTTCGTCGGTTTCTTGTCGCTCTTGAAAAGGTACCCATAAAAATCTTGTCCGGTTTGGGTTTGCGCCATCATTCATCCGCGTTGAGGGAATGAAAAGCGCGCTTCAACTGGCATATTCGTTCGATGTCCGATGTGGTTGTCGTGCGTGTAGTGTACCTTTCCACTTCGTACCCGTTGTCATTCAAAGACTTCGCAGATGACAGAGCACAGTCTTGGCTTATAGGTAGGAATATTTTGGTTAGACTTGGAGCGTGAGATCATACGTAAATTGCTTATTTCGCAAAGTTCTCCAGCTGAGCTGGCAGCTGGTGGCAGCTGTTCTTATCCGGTCGTACCCGGGCGACTCGAATGGCGAGAAAGCGGTGAGACAAGATCATCCATGGAGGTCAGGGCTCGTGACTGGGCACGAGGCTAAAGGTATTGGAAGCATGTGGTTCGTTCAAGGATCTTGAACTCGTGAAGAGAAAGGAGTAAAAGATGTCTCGAGTTTGGAGTTTGGATATTTGACATATGTTAAGTTGAGAGTGAGGGCGGGTAGACCCTCAGCGTGGGGTAGAGTGGGTCCATAGAGGCTTTACCTCGTTAGCCATATTTCCCCTTAGAGCTTGATTAAAGTTGACAAGTTTTTCAGAAGAAATGGAGCTTTGATATTGGAAATTATTTATTAACATTCTATATATGGGGTATCTGTACGCTGTTGCCCTTTTCGTTGATCATTCTATGTACTCGTGCCATTCATGAGGCGGTACCCGAAACTCCAAATTCAAAATCCGTCGCCCCATTCCCAACGCCTTGCAAGAAAGATATCGCTATTCGCTATTTTATTGGTAATGACGACAAAGAAAGAACATATTTATCCAACAACTCAACATCTTCCAGGCTCAACAACCGCCATCGGTTGCGAAATGAAGTCTTCGTAACTTGGAGGAAGTTCAGAAGGACCGGCCGCTGGGGCTGGAACGGGTGACAAAACACTGTTGCCGATGAGCTCCTCGTTAGGAACCTCAATGACTCTGGGTTGCATGAAAGCGTTCGCATCAGCCAACTCTAATGCAGCTTCCGCGGCAGTCAACTGAGTGCGCTGAGTTTGGTTGCCATTTGCTGCAATTTGAACTGGGAGGTGCAAGGTCACCGAGGTAGCAGGAACACCAGTTCCAGGAGTGTGGACGGACAGTGAGAGATCGATGGCGTATACTCGAGAAACGATGCAAGAGTGGAAGGTTGGGATCCAGGTCTTGTTGGTGGGAAGGGTGATCGGTGCGAAGACGCTTGCGGTGTAGTATGGGTTGCCGTCTTTTTGGTCAGGAGCCAGAGCATTGTCTGAGAAATCCGAAGAGCTGGTTGAGGAGTCCGAGTTTCGTCGGCCAGCTACTTGTCTTGGCTCATGTCGCTTCCATGTCACTGACTCAACACACCTGGAGGACAGAGAAACGGAGGTATCGTAAACTCCGCGGGTAGTCTCGTATTGAGCGACCATGTTGAAGTGGGTAGGGAGATTGTGAGCGGGTCTTACTGCGTAGAAGGTAGTGGATTTTATCTTCGTGGTTAGACCGCCAAGTCGTGGAGGTTGGGAAGTGGCATCATGAGGGTCGAATCTAAGCTTGACAGTCGCCATGGTGGTGGGCGATGTAGTGCTGCCTCCGGCTGGTGCTGGGAGAACAAGAGCACTCGGTTGTGCGGCTGAAACGGTGATGCGGCCAAGCTTGCCAGAGAACATTCCCTTCTTCAAGGACTTAGTCTTTGACACTACAAAATCCTCGAAACCCTCGCCCAAGCTCAACGGAGGAGCCTCTTGTACTGCTGGCACAATGTGTAGCTTCCTCAAACCCTCCACAAGAACCACCTCGTGTCCATCCCTCTCTCTGTGTCTGATGACCTTGGCCTTGACAGCATATTGAACCTTGGTCATATTTGGGGCTAAATCGTCCAAGCCCGCTACCTCTCGATCGCCTAGGCTAGGTGGAACTTGCAAATGTGCGTGGTGTACGTGTGGTGTAGAACAACTGTGCGAGCAGGATCGAGGAAGGAGTTGTTCAGGGACGGCGAAGTTAAAATCGAATTTGTACGTTTGTCCAGCTTCTGCGATTCTGGGCTGCGGGTAGTCGCAATCTCGAATTGGCATGACCAATTTCAAGAATTTGTGCATAGCAGTTGTCCTCGACCTTGATGCGGATGGCGACAAGTTCTCGACAAATGTCTTGGTTCTTCCCTCGAACGTGATTTGAACTTCGTCGAATCGTGCATTGTGAGGAGCAGTGATCTCGACTCTGCCACATATGGCATCGAATGTAGAGTAGATCTTTCCATCGTAATGGTTATCCAGGAGGATCTCCATATCTGGTCGAGAGTTTTGGCCTATCTTTCTGGCGTATCCAGCTATCGTCCCAGTCGTGGACTGGATAGACACTGCGGAGGACAGACTAACTGACATTTGGGAAAAGTTGAAGGGGAAAGAATAATTGAAGGAAGTCTCTTCAAAGAGAGTCACACGAGACTCTGGTGACCTAGGGTATCTGCGTGGTGTATTTGATAACGATGAATGATATGCAATTGGTGGAGTGGATGCGGGGAAGAGTTGGAGGTTGCACGAGCGAGTCTGATCAACAACCTGTTGCTGATGAGTGATGAATGTATTGTGCTTGCTCTTTGTTTCTTTTTCAACAATCTGAAAGTGGAAATGCACTTGCCTTTATATTTTGAGCCTGGTTTCCCAAAAGGCGTCCTGACTCACTTGACCCCCAACTTTTCTGTCCTTCTCATCATTAGATGACCGGACCATGATCGGGAGTAGAAGAGCAGACAAGGATATTCAAGCCACATCGGTTAAGAGCATCCAAGCTTTTGGACGCCTTGTCCATCGCGCTAGCCAATCTGATAGGCTGCGGGTATCTGCGCCCTTCACAAACCCAATCGAATCCACACAACAACTTGCTGAAAATGTACTTGATCAGTCAGCCCATCAGCCCTTTGGAAGGTCACAAGCCTCCGCGTTGCCTGTCTAATCCATAAATCTGATGGCTCCCCTCAAAATCCCATCTGCCAGGGGGGTTGTCATAAGTACCTCTTTCGTGCTGTGATCCTCCAACTGAGTTATTCAGCATCTGATAATGAATGCTTTACCAGGATACCCACAAGGCTCCCAGAAGTCTCGATCAAATAATCGTCAAAATGAAAATGGGTTGGTAGTTCACGCCGAACATGCATACGGAGTAAGAATTCCGCATCCAAAAAAAAATATCACGGCCGAACTCCGACACATCTCAATGTTCAAGAGCCCCATAAAATCGTATATTGAAGAAACCAACGCCTACCCTCCAAAGGAACTGTCACCCTTACACCGTCTCACTGGTGAGGGCCGCTAAAAAAATCTCTATTCGTACTCCGTTATTACTTACCGTACGGGGTCGACGATGTGTCAAGTCGCCCCAAGCCTCGTGAAGTCCTCCCGTATGGGAACAGCAAATTTTATAGACGACGCAGCTTGCAACACCAAGGTGAAAATTTCACATGTTATGATTAATAGCATCATTTCCAGGTGAGACTCGTGGACAAACGACTGGATAATGTTCTTTTCACCGAAAATAACTTCAATTGTTGAAACATACGATTACACCGTGATGGAGACCGAGCGGCTTAATGTTTACGAGTCGCTATGAAATTTTTCGAGATGGAAAAATTGACGCAAAGTTCGACGCCTTGCGCCTTGCGGTCGTCGGTGCAATTTCTTGGCCTGGATGACTCAGGCGGCGATTATCAATATTAGTAGGGGCCGTCAACACGTGGTACGCCCTTTCAGTTTGACAGTGGCTTTCACCCGAAGGAGGATTCTAGCAAACCGATTCAACGATTGATCACCTTCGTAAGGATCATCACATTCGGCATGCTGAGTCACATTGGCTTCGATATATTGGCTGCTTCAAGAGCAAGGCTTCTTCGACTGTGGCTAGATTCCGCCTTTGACGTCGTATCACACACCTTGAAGGCCGGTATCGGGCTTTCAAGAGTGCATGGGGAACACGGTCAGATTCACCAGTTCTTGCGGAATACCGCTTGAGAGCCTTAACGAGGATGAAAAGACCCGCGAGACAGGTGTTTGGGAATTCCCGACTCGCTCTCTCGTGTTGGCTCTCAGCAGACGGTCACAGACAAACACGAGGGAAAGTCCAGCCTAGAGCAGTTGTACACAAGTAGCAAGGGGTATGTGTGTATGAAAGAGTGAGATTAACTTACTCAAGTTTCTCATCTCAATTTCTTTTGCCCAAATAGGCAAATCTCACTACATTTTCGCTGATTATGAAGACTCTTTCGTTGTTGCACTCGGGCTGTGAACTCATACACATCCGCTGCTACTCAGGACAGTTCGCAGATCTGTCGCTTCCCCTTTTCGCATTGTAAGTTACTTACTCAATTTCAGTGTTTCAAGTCCCAATTGGGCGCGACTTATGACATATTGCAAACCAACATCATATTCACCAATATATTCTCTTCCTAATATTGAAGATGATTTGAACAAACTGTTCGTATCTCGAGCGACCGACGTTGCCATATAACCCAGTTTTTCGAGAACTTTGCTTAAGAGTCATCCCAGGAATATCCTCATGTGTCGGCACAGCGCAGGAACCACATTCATATACGACAAAGGCTACGAAGCACTGCATTAAGATTTCTCATGCATAGGAGCCGGAGTACAAGAGATCTCGTCAACCAGCATGATCTTGTCCCCAAACCCTCTACCAAGGCGTCACATCTTACAAGCGATACAAACCGTTCATTCATATAATAGCAACGATGTTCCACCTCCAGCATTTTCCCAAACGCTCGTCACTGGGAAGCCGCAGGCTACCGATTACATAATTCTGGGATGTGAGGAAGACGATCCTGAAAGCTGCAACAGCGCCAGATATCGCGGATTCCATACTGCTTCCAACACACTTCCGAGTATAGCTGTTGGAGGCGAAGACGGCAGTAAAGGAGATCGAATTGGACTGCCATATCGAGGAATTCACTGAATGTGAGTCAGCGACCGAAGGATATAATAACTCGCAAAGGCAATTCCAAAACGTAGCAAACTGCGACCGTACACAAGACCTGGATCATCGGATCCGAGCCATGATGAAGGGTATAGATCCCATCCAACCAAATCATTTCTTATTTTTATCACCCGGCCGAAAGCATCCACGAAGTCGAACAAGATGTCTCGAAGTGCTTGTGAGCTGGAGATCGACTTGAAATAGAACCCGACAACGATAACGCGCGCGACACCGAGAAAGTTGTCGACAATGGCAAGGGCGGTTTTCAGACAATTCGAATGGTGGGCTGTGATCAGGGACGCGGCGAAGCTGGATTAAGCCCACATGTCAATGCCATCAACGGGATACGGGCTATTATGAAGGTGCTGGCGAAGGGGTTGCTCAATGTTCTAGGGTCCGCAAAGACCCTGAGCGACAGGCGCTCCTAGCTCAAAGAGGAGGAGGATACATTAAGTAACACGTATTCCATTTCATTCCGCGAAGAGAGATTCGCAGGACGAACATTCCACTCCTTATATGGTAAGATTCCTTTGTCTGCAAATATCGTTGGATGTGTTTATTGACTCGTTCTCGTGTGAAGAGGTTCAATGCAACGAATTTGTCACTTAGCAGCTAAGAGTGAACGTTTGCAAGTTCAGCTTCTGACAGTTAGAACACATGAAGATAGGGCAGTCAAGACTTCATGATCAAGCCTAGCAGTTTCATTCAAAAGCTCATATACCTGAACTGACAACATATAATATGCGTTGTGATCTTAATCTATACAAGTACGAAAGTAAATCAACTTGACAGCCATCCAAACCCATTTCAACCACCATCCCTTGAATGTCTTTCCCACTCCCAACTGCTCGCGGAATGCGCTCCTTCAAATCTTCAATCCGCGAGGCACGATTCTCAGCCAGTCACCTGAGTAAGCTCGTTAGGCTGGTAGAAGTAGCTGCTGACAATAACCTAGAATTTGTCCAGGGCTCAGAATGGAGAACAGCAGTCCAATATGGAAATCAGTCCAAGGCTGTAATCTAGATCTGTGGAACCCCAATCTTGATACTTGATGAGAAAGATATTGAGAATCTCTTTGCGGGTTTGGCGAAGTCTGTTTACTGCGTACCATGGAGATCGAGCGACTGACAACAGTATGGAATTGAAAATGAGAAGGAATACGATGACGACAGTGACAAAGACGAAAATTATCATGTATTCGAGGGCGGGCACCACGAGGAAACTTGTATGACGAATTCTCTACATACCTTTGTGATGCTTGCGGTTGCGGTTCGCTGAATCTCTGTATGTAGGTCGTGCAAAGGTTAGGAAGAATTCGTCGGAACTGTGTACAGATGCCGACTCTGCAAAGTTGCTTTGCAGAGTTAAAATAGCAATCACTGAAGT
Source organism: Gamarada debralockiae (assembly GCA_002803225.1). Lineage (NCBI taxonomy): Eukaryota > Fungi > Ascomycota > Leotiomycetes > Helotiales > Hyphodiscaceae > Gamarada > Gamarada debralockiae. The sequence goes on along the minus strand of NXFV01001368.1, from coordinate 11,510 downwards.
ATTTTCTTCCTGTCGAGAAGGCGAATAAGAATTCTTGGGCGGAATAGATCAATACCCAGAACAGCTGAACTTGCTTTCAGAGCTGGCGCTACTTCCGACGAATAATTTCGAAGTCTTCGTTTAGTGTATCTGATTCCTCGTTGCTGTAGACTTGGGTCCCATCATATCTGAGCAGAGATTGGTAGAAAGGTTCCAAATTCGAACATCTCACATCCTACGAAAGATGGGTAATCAAAACCCAACGGTAGAACTCTAACATGAGCGTTAACTGTAGCGGCGAATGGGTCGAATGTGATCTGCAAAACGTTGAAGTAAAATTCCAATTTAAGAACATTTTGAATCTATTGCAGGTAAAGTTAAGGCTATTTCCTCAATCTTGGTGGCCTGGTGGAAAAGTGTGGTCGCAACAGAAAACCAGACTTTCGCCTAATATTCGACGCAAAGGAGCATCACATAGACATCCACAACTCTAAATCGTCCAGCTTAACTGAGACAAACCACTCGTACTTGCGTTCCCATCCGAAATAGATCATTGCGATTTCACCGACCTCAGCCTCATTCAAATGCCATTAAGGTTATGTCCTCAACCTTGATACGCGCGGAAATACAAGACTTCATGATTAATCGACTTCATCTGATATTCAACGCAAAAGAGTATCCACTTAGACCCACCAGTTCGCACTTACGTCCCCATCTCAGATGGATAAGATGAAATTCCACGGACCTGAGCCTGATGCAACAATTGTTAAGGTTATTGTTCCTCAATCTCGATGCGTAGAAGATGTAAAACTTCATCTGATCTTCCACGTCAGAAGTATCCACAAAGATAACTGAACATTTCTAACGAGGCAAACTATTCCCACATATCTTTCTCGATCCGAGGTGGATGAAATGCGATACCGTGTCATCAACCTGAGTGAGGTTCAGAGCGTTAAGGTTACTTTCTCAATGCCGAAATATAAAACTTGTCAGATCTCCCCCGTAAGAAGCATCCACAAAAACAAGGAGCATGAGACAAACTAGTCATACGAAGTGTGTTCGTTCTGACAGGAAATAAACGAGCCGCGATTCAGCGTACCCACTCGAGTCATGACCTCTCCGGTATCTTCAACGGGTTCAGCCAAAAATAATGTGTCATCCAAACAATCTAATGCACAGGCGCAGTCGCATCCGAATTTCACGTAAGAGTGGATGTTTCCCAGCCTTGCTAGGTCGCGATCACGGTCGCAGGTCGGCCGCCGCAGCTGCACCAGCGTTCGATCCAAACTTTTAAGTGACAAAAGATCCGATCGACTTCGCTTAAAAGAGCACCGGCCCACCGTCACTTCCATTGATCAGATATCTGAGGTGCATAATGTCCCTAGTATGATTGCTTTTGGGTTGGTTGAAATGAGGATTAACCCCTGTCGTGCCCCTGTCCCAAAGATTTAGGCCCTCCAATTGACTTCCTTAGCGCCCGCGTGAATCTTTGGAGAACCATGGCCGCCTCGCTCTAAAAATATCTAGCCATCATTGGTCCAGAGCCATGGGAACGTACAGAAAGATACGAGAAATCTATCTTGTGATAAAGTCCCAATCAACAGCTCAATGGGCATCAACTATCCAGAGCAATCTTAAAAATCTGATAATTGAAGTTTCCACTGCCTCTCGTCAGCAATCCCCCTTTGGCGCGGGACGGCAAGCCATCAGTACCCGAAACCGCTTGGCAGCCGTTTGACAAGGGTCCTTGGGAACTTTGAGACGACAAGAAAACAGCCAAGCCGTCAGAAAATTGGACGGAACATTCTGATCTTTTTAGTTTGAAAGGAGACAAGTCTGAGTACCCGAAAAGAGCACAATTGATCGGTCTCATGCATTGAGAAAGAAAAAAAATTGCCATACCTGCATTATCACTACTGAGAAATCTCGACCTGTCAGGGCAAGCATCACAGTGTTCCCCAAAAGTGCTCGACGAATCCCTGACGAGACGAAGCGCCGGGACTGACACGAGGCGTGGGGACCATGCAGCAGCGGATCCGCAGCCTTAAAGATCGAATAATTCGAGAAGCTCATTTATGTCCTAAAAACTTAAGCACCGTCGACAACATTGCATCTTGACATCCAAGAATCAATTGAACGACGACGAATCTGCTCATTATATATCCTCATAGTCCCACAATCACAACAATCGTACGATTATTGCGTCTGCCATCTCATCTACAAGCGCTGCCGCCCTGCCTGCACGGCTCAAAACGTCTGAAAAGATCCGAGACTGGGTCAGTCGTCAATGCGTCCGAGTCATTTGATACAATCCACGTCTCATCCTCAACTCTATTACGGCCAAGCTTTCTGACATCCTCACTTCCCCCTGCAATATCGCCCATTGCATCTGATTATCGAGATAGCCTGATCGATCTGATACGGGACCGCCTGCCCCTCGAAACCTTCTGCAACGTCTGATCAGCCCCAAAGGCGTCCGATACGAAGAGCATTGCCTGTTGGAGACCAGATGGCAGGTTAGAAAGGGCCGTGATTGCAAGGCTGTGAAAGACTATCGCTCCCACCAGCTCTGGCGAGTGACATTGAGTTTCATGGAAATACTGGCTTCCGAATTCACTACTCTGCCCCGCATAGAACGGTAGCTCGAGCACCCTTCCAAGACGGTAGAGGTGCGGGACACATCCATTTCGATCTAAACGACTCTCGCCTGAGAACCATTTATCAACCTTCTACGCCCAAAGCCCTGGATCCTCTTCCTTCTTCCCACCGTCGGCGAGGTTGAAAACAAGCTTTCTCCCCCAACCTTACATACCTTAGGTCCTGCTGGCTCAGATCATTCATTTCTTGCTGGTGGAGATTCATTCTTTTCTTTGCTGCAGTACTTACTTTTAATATCGAGAAGCACCTTCGAAGCAATCGTCCCTCCTTCAGCGGCTGCTCTTATATCGACTGCGTCTCTTCGAAGATACCGTCGCTGGTCGACAATAATACATTGAGTTCGAGAAGGATAGAAGGAATATACAGGCACGATGGGGTTGGGAGCTTTTATCAAGAGCCAGTTGACGGCGTCGAAGCTGTTCTTCAACATCCTGTTCCATGGATTCCATGTGGGGTTGTTCATCTTGGGATGGTAAGGACTGGTCTTCCCCCAGAGTGGGTACTTCGATACTGACAGCTCGTCATAGGAAGGAACAACAAGACAACACAAAACTATCGGGACTGAACAGTCTCAAATTCTCGGTTTGGATATCGCGAGGTGCTGGATTGGTTTTGTCAGTGGACGTAGCAATGATTCTATTGCCTATGTGCAGGAACATCTTGAGGTTTATTAGGCCGAAGGTCAGGTTCTTACCTCTTGATGAGTCGCAATGGTTCCATCGACAAGTTGCGTACTCGTTATTGTTCTGGACCATCCCTCATGTGTCCGCCCATTATGTCAAGTAAGCACGGCTCTCCTCCATTAAGAACCATACTAACAGCCACAGCTTCTTCAATGTCGAGAAGACTCAGATTCGAAAAGTCACAGCCATCCAGATCCACTACACTGAAGTTGGTGGTATCACGGGACACATCATGCTTCTCTGTATGCTTCTGATGTACACGACTGCCCACGCAAAGATCCGTCAGCAATCCTTCGAGACTTTCTGGTACACTCATCACCTGTTTATTCCTTTCCTCCTGGCCCTGTACACCCATGCCACTGGATGTTTCGTTCGTGACACAGTCGACCCCTTCTCTCCCTTCGCTGGAGCCAATTTCTGGGGCCACTGCCTTGGATATGAAGGATGGCGATGGGAATTGTGGGGAGGTGGACTTTACCTGATCGAGCGTCTGTACCGTGAAGTTCGAAGCAGAAGACAGACGAAGATTGTCAGAGTCGTTCGCCATCCATATGGTAAGCCACTGCTCCCGTTACTAAAGAAATGTTATTGACGATGACATAGATGCCATGGAGATCCAATTTGAAAAACCATCTATGAAGTACAAGGCGGGACAATGGCTCTTCCTCAACGTCCCATCAGTCTCCCGCCAACAATGGCATCCATTCACTATCACGTCCTGCCCCTTCGACCCCTACATCTCCGTCCACGTTCGACAAGTTGGTGACTTCACCCGCGCCCTCGGAGACGCTCTCGGAGCCGGTGGTGCCCAATCTAAACTCTACGACGACGTCGACCCCATGGGAATGTACGAAGTCGCTCTTCAAAACGGCCAGCAGATGCCCGAACTCCGCATCGATGGACCCTACGGAGCACCAGCCGAAGATGTATTCAACAACGAGATCGCCGTCCTCATCGGAACTGGTATTGGAGTCACACCCTGGGCTGCTATTCTCAAGAACATCTGGCACATGCGTCAAGGACCCAACCCACCAACTCGTCTCCGCCGTGTTGAGTTCATCTGGGTCTGCAAAGATACTACTTCTTTCGAGTGGTTCCAAGTCTTGCTTTCTTCGCTTGAGGCACAGAGTCAGGAGGCTGCGAATCGACCTGGTAGTCAGCCTGGCCAGGAATTCTTGAGGATTCATACATACCTTACACAAAAGCTGGACGTCGATACAGCGCAAAACATTGTGCTCAACAGTGTCGGTGCCGAGGTCGATCCCTTGACTGAGCTTAAGGCACGAACCAATTTCGGACGTCCGGATTTCGCTCGTCTGTTCACTGGTATGCGTGAGGGAATCTTAGATCGTACCTACTTGAATGGGCTGGAGGGTGATGTGAGAACGAACATTGGTGTTTACTTCTGCGGTATGTTATCTCTTCTTCACCCTTCCCTATCAACATTCAAGATATAATAAGATACTAACGATGAATAGGACCCAATGTGGCAGCAAGAGAAATCAAGAAGGCATGCAAGGTAGCCACGACCCGCGAAGTCAACTTCTCGTTCTGGAAGGAACATTTCTAGTACTGGTCTACTTAGAGAGCTGGCGAATTTGATGCATTTGAGGAGCGGGTAGTTGTATATTCGGATAGTCATATACCAGACGGTGCTTGGAAAATACCATCACTTATCTTCCCATCCTCCATCGATCCATTCCATCTATCCTGTATTATCGTACCCACACTCCAATTGTCTCCTTCTCCCAATCTCAACGACGATGCCTTTTCGACTAAACAAGTGAAAGACGTTGTATTGCCTTATCTATAGTTTACTCTTCGAATCCTCCGGGACCTTGACAACAACTTTCCCCCACGTCCCTCTACTCCCCAAACTCTCCAACGCAGCCGGGACACTCTCCAATCCCACAAACTCCCTATCCGTAAACACTGTCCCCCTAAATTTCCCCTCCGCAATCAACTTAAACAACCCCTCCCAAACCCCCGCAATCGCCTCTGGCTCATGAATGGCATAAGCACCCCAATGCAATCCCACAATACTGATATTCTTCAGCAAAACTTTATTCATAGCAACCTTCTCAATATTCCCTGCCGCAAACCCAATCACGAGTAACCTCCCATTCCATCTTATACATTTGGTGGATTTGTCGATCATCCCAACAGGGTCATAAACGATGTCTACCCCGCGTTTTGAGGGGGTGAGGGACTTGACGATGTCAGGCCAGGCTGGGTCGGTGTAATCAACCGCATAATCGGCCCCAAATGATTTCGCGACTTCTAACTTGCGGGCGGTGCCAGCGGTTGCAATGACGGTTGCGCCGAACGCTTTCGCAATCTGTACAGCGGCTAGCCCGACTCCGCCTGCGGCGGCGTGGACGAGTACCCAGTCGCCTTTCTTGACGTTCGCTCTGTTCACCAGTGCACAATAGCTGGTTGGAGCCGTGACAAACAAGCCTGCGGCCTCAAAGAAACTCCATCCCTCAGGAACAGGCTTCAACGCCTCTTCTCTGGCTGCTACTTTTGTAGCATAGCCGCCTTGGGAGGCACCAAAGACTCGATCTCCAACATTATACTTCGGCTGGCGGTTATTTGGGAGGGAGGCAGGGACGCTGATGATCACGCCTGCGAACTCGGCGCCGGAGATCCAGGGCAGTGGTGGTTGATGTTGGTACTTTCCGGCGATTTGCAGGAGGTCGAAGAAATTGGTTGCGGCGGCGTGGATGCTGACTACATACTGATCTTTCGCGGGCTTTGGGTCTGGAAGCTCGGTGATTTTGAGGTCGCGGGGACCCTGTGGTTGTGAGTGTATGTTGAGGAGAAGGGGAAAGAGGAGAGGTTACCTTGACGTATTCTTTGATTTGGATTCCACGCATCTTAAAGGTGTGACAGGGTTTGGATTGGAAAAAGAATTGAAAGAAGTAGAGGGGTTTGGGAGGATAGAAATTGGACTTGTACAAGATGAGAAAATTTACAAGAAGGTGGAAAAGAAGATAAGTTTTCGAATCGACAGCCAGCTGTTGTAACCGGGAATTAAATTCGCGGGGGAGGATTGAGCCGAGGCTGCGAGGTTCCGTGTGCTGGGTCTCAATCACGTGACTAGATTTCTTCTTTCACTTCAATTATGACTCCTATTTCTGAGGGAAAGATACATTTTGTTAGGGAGTGGGATATCGAAAAGAACTGGTGGAAAAGCGTCTTCAAAATCTTTGAGATGTACCGCTTCTTGACATTGCCCCGCCTCCGATTGCCCGTTTAGTCAACCGTGGCTTGAGAAGGCCATCGATCGAAATGGAAGCTACATTCGTGTACTGCACAAGCATTTGATGCCATACAAGAAAACTTCCCTCAAGAAAATGATTCATTGATGCATGTTGAGTGATTCAAACATCTCTCGAATTTTACAATTCTATTCAGGTATTTCGGGATACCCAATCAAAGTCTACGGCTTCCATTCCTCATCAAAGCGGACCCCGGCGCTTTCTAGGTGGGCACGGCTTGAACGTCTCAGCCTCCTCACTCTTTATCTCACCTTGATAAACGCCAAACGCAACTGGACTTCTAGAATTCACTTTACTTGAATTCGCCTTCGATACTCACGTCCTCCTTCTTCCATTCTTCAACCCCCTCACCCCAACAACCAACATCAAGATGGCGTCTGAAGATACCACAGCCCCAGAGGCTGATGCCACCATCACATTCAAAGTCAAGACCTCCGCTGAAGGAAACCACACCATCACGATGGCAGAGACAGCGACGGTCCTGGACCTGAAGACCAAGCTTGCGGGTGATGACTACGAGAAGGTACCAGCCGATAGACAACGATTGATCTACTCAGGCAAGGTTATGAAGAATGAGGAGCCGTTGAGCACATACAAGATCAAGGCGGGCAACACTATCCATATGGTCAAGAGCGCACAAAGCAACGCTGCACAGAACCCAGCCAGTTCGAGCGCTTCTCCTTCGGGAGCTCCTCGTGCTGCGGCGGGAGTCCCAACCAATATGGCCGCTGGAACCAACAATGATCCACTGGCTGGCTTAACGGGTGCGCGTTACGCTGGCCATGTTGGACTTCCTGGTGCGGGCATGTTTGGTGCTGATGGCGGAGTAAGTTTTGATATTCAAGACTATTTGTAAGACTTTGCTGACGATGTACAGATGGGTGCTCCTCCCTCCGAAGACGACCTCGCAAACATGCTCAACGACCCCAACATGCAACAAATGATGAACGAAGCCCTTAACAACCCTGCCATGGTCGACATGATGATCCAACAAAACCCCATGCTCCGCAACAACCCCCACGCCCGCCAAATCCTCTCCTCCCCCGAATTCAGACAGATGATGACCAACCCCGAAGCCATGCGCCAAGCGAACGCTATGCGGAGAATGATGGGCGGAGGCGTATTCGGTGGTGGTGCAAGCGCGTTCCCTGCTCCTGGAGCCACGGATACAACTCCTTCTGGTGCGGCTAGCAGTAATCCGTCTGCGAACCCGCCACCTTTCAATCCTTTTGCTGCTGGAGGTTTTGGTGGCGCTGGAGGAGCTGGAGCTGGTAATCCCTTCGCAGCACTGTTCGGCCAACCACCCGCTACTGGTCAGACACCTGTGCAATCACCACCCGCGCCTGCATCAGCAGGTCAAGGAACACCAGGTACGAACACTGATGCCAATGCGGCAAATCCATTTGCATCACTGTTCGGTAACCCTGGAGCTGGAGGTGCAAACCCTTTCCAAATGCCCGGCATGCCACCTGTGACTCCAGAGATGATACAACAGGCTATGCAGATGCTGCAAGGCGGCGGTATGGGCGATTTGTTTGGTGCTGTTGGAGGTGCTGGTGCGGGAGGTGCTTCAAGTCCGCCACCACCTGCTGATACAAGACCACCTGAGGAGAGGTACGAGAGTCAGTTGAGACAGTTGAATGATATGGGGTTCTTTGACTTTGATCGGAATGTGGAGGCGTTGAGAAGAAGTGGGGGAAGCGTGCAAGGTGCGATTGAGCAGTTGCTGAGATAGGGATGTGATGGGGAGGAAATGGACTGAGAGATGAGACTTCTATATTGTGAGCTGAATAGGAAGTACCTGGGTAGCTACGAAGGATGTAATGGCATCGGCGGTATATGGACGGCTAGGAAGCGGTCTGTGATACACTCTGAACGTAGCGTTGCTAGCCTACTCTTTATGTAAATGAAAAACTTCTAAAAAGATGGGTCTGCAAATATTTACTGTGACACGACATCGGAGGAACATTTCAAGCGTGATGACAGCTTTGGTTGGGTTTCAAGGGTGGCCTCTTCGTTCGTTATTCAACTATCGTGAGAGAGTCAGGGCTTCAGAGCCTCAGAGTTGGGGGCAGATTTTCCATATTCAGAGTTCCTCTCCAAGGGTCAAGTTGCTCGGTTTATTGGAATGTCTACTGTCTTATGTTCCTTAAGGATGTGGTAATACTGAATAAGATTATTTTCATATTGACGCCTCTGAGGCTCCTGTCTCTTCCTATAATCTTACAGCCATACGAAGGGGGTATAAAGTCATGAAAAGCCCATACAATCTCACAAATGCGCCGCCCAAGGAACTCTGGAACGCCAGAGGAATATGTACCACCCATCCAAATGGGTTTGACTCAAGCTATTCCCTCCCCCAAAACACAAAAGAAAGTAAACGTATTAGCCTTTCCAGCGAGACTCCATTTAGACCAGGAGAGCCGTGCATCCAACCAATGCAATCATAACCCAGTATCCACTTGCCTCAAGCATTCTCTGAGCTCCATTGGCGTCTTCGGTCCCTCCAGGAATTGTAGTGCCATTGGGTAATGTGCCATTAAGCACAATTGTGCTCGTACCATTAATGTCCGCAACATCAACAAGCGTCTTGTTCAACGCCGCATACGACCCATTACCAATAAGACTATCCAAGAACGTCGTATTGCCATTATCATCGCATCCACACTCCTGGTACGCTGCACATAAGCACGTAACTGGCTTCGTCTCGTTGACGCCTGTATCTTGTCTCGCTACCAGGGCATTGATCCACAAATCCCTCGTCGACTTGGCCGTGCTGTTTGTAGCAGAGCGGTTGAGGAATGTATATGGGTTGTGGTAGTTATATTCATAAGCGCCATAAAGCCAGAGACCAGGATAGAGAGCCAGTGCGCTTCCCGCAAGGAATACGGCGGGCAGGCCAAGAGGAGAGGCGAGACCAGAACGATATGGAGTCGCAGCGCCACCACCATAGTATCGTCCTCCGCCATATGAAGGCTGTACGCCAGACCCTTGCTTTGTGGATCCGCCGGTTGAGGAGGTAGATGAGCCTTTGCCTGCCCTTGAAGAGGAACTAGAATGGGTGTTAGAATTGGGTTTACCACAACTATGTCCACCACGACTGCCGTTGCTGAAACCACCGCGAACCCAGAAACCGAAGGCAAAGGGTATTGCGAATCGACAGTGGAGAGAAGGACTTTCTTCTCGTCCAGTGTGTTCGATTCCGCTACTTCACGTTCATGAGAGTTGAAGGGGACTTCGCCCTCTCGACCTCACATCCTCCAATAGTCTCAACCACATATCTTTCATCCCCTCTCTCTCATGCGCACTCTGAACGGATGTTACATACCCAGAAGACGAACTGCCACTACTGCTGCTTCCAGAGCTTGAGCTTCCAGAGTTTGAGCTTCCAGAGCTTGAGCTTCCTCCCTTCCCCGAACTTCCACTCGATCCACTCGATCCACTCGAGCCACTCGAGCCACTCCCACCCTTTCCACCACCTCCTCCCCCTCCCTTTCTCTTCCATAGATCGCTTACATCCGCGAAGGCATTCTCTGCGCGCTCGTGTATTGATTGTTCAGAGACGCGCTGGATGTCGCTGATGGGTTGTGGATGCGCGATCGCGGGCGTGGACGAGAGGAGGAGGGTGAATAGGATTAGACTTTCGAAGTTGAGTCTCATTTTGTTTGAATGTTGAGATATTATTGTTGCACAGGGAAACAAAAAAGTTGATGCTTTCAAGTTCAACGGTCGATGTTTCAGAAGGGTGGCGGGTTGATAGATAAGGTCTGTCGCCTGTTTGCCCTACGGAAGGCCTGGCCATCGCATTCATATTGATTGACGCCACGTTCGCCAGCACGAAGCCGAATGAGGTATGAAATCAGAAATGTAATCACCTTATTCGCGTCACCCCATGATCAGATTCATCCGCAGTCTGTGCCGCAGGAACAATTTGGAAGAATTTCTTACTGCAAGGCGCAGCAAGCATATTCAGCCTTGGCGACGTCATGGGGTCGAGGGATCATTAAGCTTATTGGTTATCTGATGTGGCGGTTTTACTGTGAGGTGTGTTTTGGGTCGCTGAGACGGTAGGGTATATGAGTATGCCCTGAATTTGAGGCTACAACCCTTCAACTCGAGGCACCCCTTTGTGAGCTTAGTTTTCTACCTTAACTCTACCCTGCCGTCACGCCAAACCGTCAGAAAAGTTTGAGTTTGAGATCTTGAAGAAACTTACAAGTCAGAAAATTGGGGGTAGTCTCCCTAACTGGCAATTGCGGGCGTCTATAGGCGTACCAGAAGAGATGCTGATTGGGATCACGTACGTTCTACGGAGATTTCTGCCTTATCAACAGGGGCTTAGAAGTGGGGATGTTAACAAGGCTAAATATGTCAGTCTAATGAAAGGCGTTCCAGAAAAGCGTTATGTAAGGTCCCAAGCACGACAGCGTACCAGAAGGGCTAGATAACGGACCGTTTTCTCTGCCTTGTTTACATCAATGAGGTTCATGAGGTAGGTAGCTCTTATGTGGTTTGTGACCATCTCGTGATGGCAGCTTCGGCTTCGAGAAGTTTGCTGGAATGATGAAGACCTGTGTAAGCTACTAGTGGACCCCGGGGTTGCGTGATGAGAAGTATTGTGAATTTCAAGGGCTACTGCGGGCTGTCTAGAATTTTCAGAAGCTGCCTTATGGATGAGACCTGCCGCAAAAGTGCAAACGCAAGTGTGTTTATCATGTGACTCAACTGAAAACCATCTCCCGTTCTTTCTTTCAGATGCAATCCACAGGAAAAGCAACTTCTTCTCCTTCAAGAAGTCTGAGGTATTCCACTTGTACCAGCGAAAACAACAAGAACAGTAGCATATGCAGTACTCAGACCCAAGGCATTCTTCCTGTCCACAAACCCGAGGACAAAGGCGAAATACCAG